>OZ023331.1:1850030-1855030 GCA_964007535.1 Brachyptera risi
CAAACGATCAGAGAACAATTTGATGATGAAACAAGGAAACTGATGAGGAAAATAGGAAGATTTGAGATCATGTGAATTGAGATGAATGCGAACATTGAGTTGTTTACATTTCCTGAGGTTGAAACATAACGATGCATTGTCTGTTGGATGAATTAGTACTAGGAAGACGCTATATACGCGTTGCTAGACGAGCGGAAAGTAATACACACAAAAAACTGGTTTAGTTGCCTTTACTAAAACTGTCTAGACGAATTAAATTTAGTTGTGAGGAGAAAATTCTAGAGGTAATGACTAATTAATATATTCTCCAAGATATTAGTGACTACGTTCACCTAGTGGACAGTATATAAATATTTAGTCCGGTGAAGCCAGTCCTCGTGACTAAGTTATTGAAAGTTTGAACTAAATATCTCCAGTATAACCGTATCTACTATGTTGTTTAGTCCTCTCGTCTATACATTCTCTACGGTGGCTGAATGCGCCAGCTGGCTCTGGAAGGTTCAAGGTGTTGTAACTGCTGATTGCTAGCGTAGCAGGACGCTACATTTCCATCGTGGGTAAAGGAAGAATGTTGCGAGTTCGAGTTGATGCAAAGAGTCCAAAATGGATGAGAAATCTCAAGGTGAGATGTATGCATGACTTGTAATAACAACTAGTTCTTTTCTAGTTCTATTACAGTTCAATTGGGTCCGCCTAGAAGCCAGACGCAATTTCGGGGTTAGGTTTGATTACTAACTTCAAAGTCATGTTGATGGCAGGCCTATGCAACAGACTACATATATTATAATGATGTGCTTATAGGCCAGATGCTACTTCAATTCTACGATTCATTCCAGCCCGAATGATAGATATCAGGCTTGGGTCGCCCAAGTCACATAGTACCAGCATCTGAATATTTGGTAGGCCTATAAAATATTTCGAATACAGAAACGCCCACTAGGATATTTTAGAAGATATGACTGAATACATTAGTCACCATGAGTAAATGAAATAGCCACCAACGACCAACACTTTATCCAACATGGCTAAATGATTTAGTCACTACAGCTGAATCACTTTGACCAAATCTTCAGACGAGCTTTAGCGAGGATTCAATTCGACATACTGAACAAAATTGGTGTTCGTTTTAATTTTTTTTCCATGTTTTTTCGTCGGTTCTCCACAGGTCAACCAACTGCAACTATCATCTTCAAACTTTTCTTTATTATTTTTCCTCATCTAACTCAGATCTGTATAGTTTTGTGGCATTATCGGGTGATAACTTTTATTTTTATGAATTCTAGAAATTTCAAAAATACCCATTAGAATAACACGACGGAAAAAAAATTTAAAAAATTTAATTTTCAAAAGAATTGAAATTTTGTATGAAATTGAATAACATCTTGATACACATTTTTGGGAATTCTCAGCTTGATCGGGTCAGTCATTTCGAACAAAAAACATGAAATGTGCTAAATTGGTACCACTCGAAGCCGTTTTTACCCATTCATAACTAAAATGTTACCCAATTGGCGAATTGAGGCGAAAGTTTGGCAATGAAGTCGACATACGATTACTTTCCGCTCGTCTAACAACGCGTATATAGCGTTTTCCCAGTTTGGTTTCATCAATCCTTATCCTAGTCCCTTGTATATCCTCTAAAAAGTTTAGTCATTCCGAATTTAAAATAGCTTGTGGGGACTAAACAGTTTTTTGTGTCTAGTATGTCGACTCCTTTGCGAAACGTTTTCCTAAATTCGCCAATTGGGTGACATCTAAGTAAGTTATAAATGGGTGAAAACTGCTTCGAGTGGTACAAATTTAGCACATTTCATGTTTTTTCTTCAAAATGGCTCACCCGATCCAGCTGAGAATTTCCATGAATGTCTATCAAGATGTAATTCAACTTTACACAAAATTTCGTTTCTTGGGAAAATGAATATATTCCCATTTTTTTCTCCCGCCGTGTTACTACAAAGTGTATTTTTGAAATTTATAAAATTCATAAAAATAAAAGTTATCACTCGATGATGCCACAAAACTATACAGATCTAAGCTAGATGAGGAACCATGATGAAAAAAAGTTTGAAGTTGATAGCTGCAGCCGTTTGACCTGTGGAGAATCGAAAAAAACATAAGAAAAACAACATAAAAACGAACACCAATTTTTTTCAGTATGTCAAATTGAATCCTCGCTGAAGCTCGTCTAATAACTCTTTTGATGAACACAAAAGTATATTCAATTTAGAACTGTTTAGTTTTTGGGGTGTATCGGTTGGACGAGTCTTGAGGAATACTTTCTCAAAGATTCTGAAAACCCCATAAAATCAGGCTGAGTGGGAAAAATTGCGATATAGAATTTCTCTGAAGAAAAAATCTGAATGTGTCGACATGAATGATACATGATATCAACATTTCATTTGCAATTCGAACCAGCCGTTTCAAAGAGGATAATTTAATTGACTGTTTTTACTAATCAAATATATGGAAATGTTAGCAGAACTATGTCACCAAGATTCACTGCTTTCTATATCCTATATTTGCCCACAATGAAGTATATTTCATATGCGTCAAGGTGTGTAGAATACAAGAGTCGATAAAGTAGCAAAGGTGGAACTACTTTAGCGACTCCGACTGTACCTTATTCAGATATCTCGCTCATCTTACAACGTATGCTGCGTCAGGCTGGTTATCAGTAATTGCTTGTGGCGAGCACTGGGCAGTGGCGGACCTAATGAGGCATGCAGTGGGGGGAATCATGCTAATGGGGTGGATAATATGGGGGGGGGGGTCGCAGCCCCAGCCGCCGCAGGCTCATACGCCACAGGCGAGTCTTGTCTCATCTTTTGAAACCTATGACGCTAAGACTAATGTGTGAGAATGTATTCTAATTGATTCACCCGACTCAGCAGATCGCCTCTATGTTATGACCATGTCCAGCCACCTCATGAAACCAAGGAGGTTAGACTGTCAGTATCTAACCTCCTTGCATGAAACACACTCGCTCCTGTGCATGACGGCCCAGTTGGTGATTTTCAATTCAGAATTATTGATTTAATATGTTATAAGTAACATATGATAAGATATAGAGGAAATCTTTTGCCACCCTCGGTAGCTCGGTCAGCTGAGACACTGCTTCAGAGACTGAAGTCACCGTTGGGCGTGGGTTCGAGTCCCGCATAAGGCATGGGTTTTTGTGAATGTCCTTTCACTTATCATCACTTCATAATTTCATTATCATTTTCTCATTCGTACCCACGTACAACCTAGCTGTTGGTGGGGTCGTTGAGCGAACAATAGTAATAATGATAAAATATATTTTTTTTTTCTTATTGATTCCAAATGGAAGCGTTATAACAATAAAGGGTACTCTTGTGAGGTTCCACGAAACCCTCATGGAGTTTATATGTGGAGATATATAATAACAATTCACTCGAATATAATACAATAAGAAAATAGGATAAATCTCTGATATTAAAATATAATAATAATAATAATAATGATGATAACAATAATGAAAATAATGATGAAAATATTGAAAATAGAGAAAATCTACCGGATGAATTCAATTAACTCCTTCACGAACTTTTGCTAAATTATCATTATTATTATTATAATTATATCAAGTATTGTCTATGAGAATATCCTTGGGCAACTGACTTCTTGTTCACAAGACACAAACTTGTAACTGATAAGACATAATATACAACATAAAATATCCGTACAATACGTGGACTGTGACAAGAATATCGAGCAAATAAGAGGAAAAGACTTCCTTTCCTCTCAGTACAAATATTAGAATAATTCTCACTTCGCCCCAAACTATGTCCCAATGTGTGTTATGTTCTGTTGAATGAGTGATGGTGGGACTTCTCCCAGGATAGCTTTGATTGAGGCACGAGGGTTTCCATCAAGCTCAGACGTCCAATCAGAACTGAGACATCAGGACTGCACACGGCTACCAGTCTGTTATTCCAGTTGACATGTTCCGACCCATGCATCCGTCCACACAAGTATTAGCCCGTGCCGCGGGGCTGCCCAGCTCCAGCGATCGCGGTCTTGCGGCGGGTGAGGGGGAATCATGATGTCTGGAGAGGGGGAGAGGGGGGATCTCCTGGATCGCACCATGTGCCGGACCGCGCTCGACAACGCAGCTGCGGCCAATCCATCTTGCAAACTTTCAGACCGCCACACGACATTTCTTAGCAACTCCATCAGAAGTGTCCACACAAGACCGGGTCTCACATCCCGCAGGAACCCCCCCCCCCGTCCTGTCAGAAGAGTCCAGGCGTGCGATGACATTGCGCAGGAGTCTGCGTCACATCCTGGTTCAGCAAGTTGTGACGACCAGTGCAGCATTGTTGAGACGAAGATGCATTGCAGGTTGCGTTAATTTGCCTGTCCTCACTTCCAATTCCTTCCATGTTGGAAATATGATAAAATGGGAGGAATTTTCGAATTGGTGAAGTCACCATCTTCCGGCGTCAGACTAACGCAACCCTCAATGCATCTCCAGGGCGTCAAGTGGGAGGGGGAAGATGATCACTGTGGTCTCTCTCATTGTCTTCCCCATCCTCCATCTATCCCGAGATTCGCCTCGGCTTACTATTTATTTATTTATTCAATCTTCTGCCAGTAGATTTACAATATTCTTTTCACAGGGTGTAAACAGTTTCATATTAAAATATTTGGCACGTCAGGTACATATAACTAGGTACATACATGATACAAAACAAATACAAACATATAATAAACACATTAAAATTGGAACAGTTAAAAAAGAAAAGAAAAATAAATGACACAATTTAAAAATATTGAGTCAAGTCAAAATTAAAAAATATACTTATGGCTTCTTATACACACTCAGGAGTGATTCGGTTGAATGTATACATTCTTGACAAGCACATCAGTCCACACATAGTATACATGGAAATGTGGGTCGAAATATGGGGAAATATACAGAATACTGAGAAAATGGAACAAAATTTCATTTTCGATGCATATTTCATGCGAATGATATC
>OZ023331.1:1857530-1889049 GCA_964007535.1 Brachyptera risi
AGAGTCGGAGGAGCGGACGGGGAGCGGACGGTCGCTGAACAGACTTGATGTTCTATCCGCCTGTACCCTTGCACCTAATACATCCCCTACTAATGCTAGCTAGCTCCAAGAGACTAGGACGCCCATTGGTTAATGTTCACTAAAAAAGCTAATAGACTTTGAGCCAACATATACCCCCCCTCCCCCCCTCGGCGGCGGAAGGTTTGAGAATAGTTTCCGATAGGATTTTTTACGCTCTTTCCATTCTTGCTTGTTGGATGCTCGAAAGCCGGTGGGTTTGGCTTCCAGGGGCGTCCAAAGTTTGGTGAAAAATTTGATTTGGTAAAACAAAACATGTTTTTGAGAGTGAGAAAAGAGTGATATCAGACAAAACCTCATTCGAATTCATAGTAATTTCAATTATGAACATAATTCAGAGAAAAAAAGAGGAGAATTAGCAGCCATTTTGAAAATACGTCACAAGTCGTGAATTTGACGGAAATTTGTTTTTGACTCAATCTTGCCTTTTATCCTATGAGGGCGGAAAATTTAAGAATATATGTTGAAAGAATATGGTATGATCTTCCTATTCATGCTTGTTGGTTGCTCAAAAGCCAGTGGGTTTGGCTCCCAGGGGCGTCCAAAGTTTTGGTAAAAAATTTGATTTTGTAAAACAAAACATATTATTGGGAGTGAGAATAAAAGTTATATCAGACAAAAATTCATTTGAGTTCATGGTAATTTCAATTATGAACATATTTCAGAGAAAAAAAGAGAAGAATTAGTAGCTATTTCAAAAATACGTCACAAGTCATGAATTTGACGGAAATTTGTTCTTGACTCAATCTTGCCTTTTCTTCGATGGGGGCGGAAATTTTAAGAAAATATTTTGAAAGAATATGGTACGATCTTCCTATTCATACTGATTGGATGCTCGAAAGCCGCGGAGTTTGACTTTCAGGGGCGTCCAAACTTGTCTGAAAAATTGATTTTATCAAACAGAAGAAGGTTTTGGGAGTGAGAAAAAATGTGATTTCAGGCATTTTTTTCATCTGAATTATCATTCATTTTGATTAAATACATAATTCAGTGAGAAAAAATGGAAAATCAGCAGCCATTCGGAAAATACTCCGCAAGCCATGAATTTGACAAGAATTGGTTTTGACACCTTTCCTCCTACAGAGGAGAAAATTATGAAAGTAAATGTTTGATGAATATGGTATGATATTTATATTTCTGCTTGTTATATCGAATCACGTTGGTGGATTTGGCTTCCAGGGGTGTCCGAACGCTTGACAATTTGCATCATCTCAAATTTAGTCGTTTCAACATGAAACATTGTGAGAATATTTGATATTGGGAATCATAGTCTTCATTATCACCGAAGTTTTATCAGATGAATACATTCAGTTTGAAAAAATGATATTCGTCATTTTGAAAAAATTAAGTAGTGATGGAATTGGAGTAATTATAGATAAGAAAATCGCATCGCAAAAGTTCTGCAAGTGAATGCTTATGGAGTTTATCATACGATTCTTTCCAATTACTCTTCGATATCGGAAATGGTGGATTCATTTCAGAATGATGTTCATATCTCAAAGAAAATTGCTTCCGTATACGAGTTGTGTTTTCATTGGGCCTATCTACATCACTGCATTGAATCAAACTTTGTTTCTAATGAAATGTCTCTGTTCAACATTTTTGAAACGGCAATAAAATTATTAATAGCAATGATCATAATTTTGTGTGATTATTGCTACAGAGAAGATGAACAATGACAGAATTTACATTTCATGATCTCATTGATATAAAATACTCCATACACGATAATTGTTGCTAAATTACGGCAGAGGTCAAATCATTGAGCCAGTTTATAGGAGCGGCACTTCTTGATCATTTTGGTGTGGGGGTTTGCGTAGCTCCAGAGCTGACGCCGGGAGCAATTTATTCGCTCCCAAAATGGTCACCCAAGGCGATAAGGTCTGGGATGAGGGTAGAGACCAAGTTCGGAACGTCTCAATGATGATGATCGAAGTATATGAAGGGAGTACTGAGCTTTGCGTTTGTATCCTATTTGATTCCATTGTCTTGTCACTTTCCTCTTCATCTATTGTCTTCTTTCCGTCATCTCTTACTTTTCTCTTTCTTCCCCTTCTCCTCCATATGCTTGAAACCATCACAAACGTCGTCAACTTTTGCAAAATACACAGGCATGAACACAGGCGCAAAATGACTTGCTGTCGACCCATCTTTGAACCCCAAAGGCCCATTCACAACCAAAATTAGGAGTTAACTTGGCATCAGCAGCAATATTTGTTTTAGAACCCTCATGCATCCCTTTCGCAATGCGACGCATTAGACCTAACGATTGAAGTGAACAGCAAGGTTTGCAAACTTCAGATCTTGCTCTTGATTCTTACATACGCACTAACCAATCAGATTTGAGTAAACGTTCGGCGTGCCGCAGGCGTCTGTCGTTCGGACGATGTCTGCAGGCTGTCTTGAATATATCCCCATTCAATTCGCCATTTTTTGTGCCACATTTTTAATTGTATCCATGATATTACAACTGAGTTTCGAGGGGATGAATTATATCAGGGCCTACCACATCTACCTTTAGCTTCACCTGGAAACTACACATAATTGCACAGAGGAAGATAAAGCAGATAAACTTCTGATGTGAACAAGCCATTTCATTGGCTATTTCTTACTGAAAATTGTAGTTGTGAATAACTACCAAATAATTGCACTACTGTTAATGCTAAGTTTACTCCTAATTTTTGTTGTAAAATGTGAATGGGCCTTTACACTAACGAACTGAGACTTCATGAACTACCAATCATTGCATCAATCTTATCTAGAGGGAAACATAAAAAGTTATAATTGTTATCAAGTCAGAAGGACAATTCCTCGTCTTCAAATACGTCGTCAATAAGTGAATCGTCTACCTCTGCGAGGTCTCCGCCAACATCTTCCTTATCCGTTATCAACGACCCGTGCAACAAGTCCACCAGTTCAATTCAAATACATCACATTCAGTCCATTTCATTATGAGCTCACCATTTACTGATTTCCATCCATTTCCATGGAACAGCGGTAAATTCAACGTCTTCAACATGTTCAACACATTCAACATCGACCACGGGCCACACTGACATATCGTTGAAACATTTTCGCAAAAGCAAGAATTATTATTTTCTCTTCAGAGTTTCTCATTTTCCTCAATTTAACAATTCATTAAAAATAGATGATGATTATTGTATGCTTAAAATATGTGCATCTTATTTTTCAAAAATAGCAAGTGTTATCATTTTTTTCAATCGGATATATATTTCATCAATGGAGATATCATAATCAATAATTCATTTCAATATTCATATATGTAGCATTTTAATGGGCATGACTAGAAAAATAGATGATAAAACCAAAAAATGGATGAGAAATAGAGAAATCACCTATCAAATTGAACGCTCCTGGAATCTAGACCCATGAAATTTTGTCAATCCAACAGGCATAAATGAACAGAATGTACAATATTCTTCCAGAATACACTTTTAAAACTTTCGCCCCCAAAACAAGTAGCCAATATTGCTTCTGAAACAAATTTTCACCAGATTCATTACTTTTGACGTATTCTCAAAATGGCGGCGAATTTACAATTTTGTAGAATACAAATAAATTTGAAATCAAATTTTCAGTCAGACTATGTTGTTCTGTGCTCAGAATAACTCGACTTCAAACTATATACTTGACTTCATTTTTTTTATCAAATTCAAAAATTTGACCTGAGTTTGGACATCCCTAGCAGTCAAACCCATGGTTTGTCGATATTCCAACAGGTATGAATGAACAGAGTGTACAATATTCTCTCAGAGAATACTCTTATAACTTCTGCTTTCAGAAAAGGGTGTCCAATATTGCCCATAATATGTTTTTCACCAAATTCATCACTTGTGACGTATATTCGAAATGCCAGCGAATTTTTTCTTTTTCAGTGGAAATTGCTTTTGAATCAAAATTTCAATCAGAATATGTTGTTTTATGCTCGAAATTACTCGACTTCACACTACCGATGAATGTTAATTTTTCACCAAATTAGAAAATTTGACCCAAGTTTGGACACCCCTGGAAGTCAAACCCACATGATGTTGATAATTCAACAGAGATGAAAAAAATGGGTGTACAATATTCTCTCAGAAAATATCTTTCAAACTTTTGCCCACAAAAAAGGGTGGCCAATATTGCATCTAAAACAAATTTTCACCAAATTCATTACTTATGATATTTTTCCGAAATGGCGATCCATTTTCGATTTTTTTTAATACACTTTGATCAAAATTCAAATTTCTATGGAAACTCATCGATTTTCACTCAAAATTGTTCCATTAAACAAGGTTAATTTGATGATTCTTGTACTGAGTCAAACACTTGATCAAGGTTTGGACGCCCCTGGAAGCCAAACCCACCGGCTTTCGAGCATCCAACAAGCAGAAATGGAAAGAGCGTAAAAAAATCCATAGGAAACCATTCTAAAACCTTCCGCCGCCGAGGGGGGGATGATTTCGATTACTAGCTCATAGTATATAACAACAATGACAGAATATTATAAAAACTAATTCACGGTCTCTTGGAATGAATAATTTCATCACATTCCGTAGCTCACCTCATGAGCAGTACTGGGATTTTGTGCTAACAACAATGGAAATACAAAGAGACCAGACAGTTGCCATGACAGATAGCTCCCCTAGTGTACATCAACAAATCAGAGTCCTAGCCTCTTGGAGCTAGCTAGCACTAGCACGGGATGTATTAGATGAGGGTCCTGGTAAGCTGGACTCACACCAACATCTTCGACGCCATACCGCTGCCGCATGCGGGACGCCGCGTTGCGATTAAACAGGACTGCTGCCGCATGCGGGACGCCGCGTTGCGATTAGACAAGACTGCTGCCGCCTGCGGGACGCCGCGTTGCGATTAAACAAGACTGCTGCCGCATGCGGGACGCCGCGTTGCGATTAAACAGGACTGCTGCCGCATGCGGGACGCCGCGTTGCGATTAGACAAGACTGCTGCCGCCTGCGGGACGCCGCGTTGCGATTAAACAAGACTGCTGCCGCATGCGGGACGCCGCGTTGCGATTAAACAAGACTGCTGCCGCATGCGGGACGCCGCGTTGCGATTAGACAAGACTGCTGCCGCCTGCGGGACGCCGCGTTGCGATTAAACAAGACTGCTGCCGCATGCGGGACGCCGCGTTGCGATTAGACAAGACTGCTGCCGCATGCGGGACGCCGCGTTGCGATTAGACAAGACTGCTGCCGCATGCGGGACGCCGCGTTGCGATTGAACAAGACTGCTGCCGCATGCGGGACGCCGCGTCGCGATTAGACAAGACTGCTGCCGCCTGCGGGACGCCGCGTTGCGATTAGACAAGACTGCTGCCGCATGCGGGACGCCGCGTCGCGATTAGACAAGACTGCTGCCGCATGCGGGACGCCGCGTTGCGATTAGACAAGACTGCTGCCGCATGCGGGACGCCGCGTTGTGATTAGACAAGACTGCTGCCGCATGCGGGACGCCGCGTTGCGATTAGACAAGACTGCTGCCGCATGCGGGACGCCGCGTCGCGGTTAGACAAGACTGCTGCCGCATGCGGGACGCCGCGTTGCGATCAGACAAGACTGCTGCCGCATGCGGGACGCCGCGTTGCGATTAGACAAGACTGCTGACGCATGCGGGACGCCGCGTTGCGATTAGACAAGACTGCTGCCGCATGCGGGTCGCCGCGTTGTGATAAGACAAGACTGCTGCCGCATGCGGGACGCAGCGTTGCGATTAAACAAGACTGCTGCCGCATGCGGGACGCCGCGTTGCGATTAAACAGGACTGCTGCCGCATGCGGGACGCCGCGTTGCGATTAGACAAGACTGCTGCCGCCTGCGGGACGCCGCGTTGCGATTAAACAAGACTGCTGCCGCATGCGGGACGCCGCGTTGCGATTAAACAGGACTGCTGCCGCATGCGGGACGCCGCGTTGCGATTAGACAAGACTGCTGCCGCCTGCGGGACGCCGCGTTGCGATTAAACAAGACTGCTGCCGCATGCGGGACGCCGCGTTGCGATTAGACAAGACTGCTGCCGCATGCGGGACGCCGCGTTGCGATTAAACAAGACTGCTGCCGCATGCGGGACGCCGCGTTGCGATTGAACAAGACTGCTGCCGCATGCGGGACGCCGCGTCGCGATTAGACAAGACTGCTGCCGCCTGCGGGACGCCGCGTTGCGATTAGACAAGACTGCTGCCGCATGCGGGACGCCGCGTCGTGATTAGACAAGACTGCTGCCGCATGCGGGACGCCGCGTCGTGATTAGACAAGACTGCTGCCGCATGCGGGACGCCGCGTCGCGATTAGACAAGACTGCGGCCGCATGCGGGACGCCGCGTTGCGATTAGACAAGACTGCTGCCGCATGCGGGACGCCGCGTCGTGATTAGACAAGACTGCTGCCGCATGCGGGACGCCGCGTCGCGATTAGACAAGACTGCGGCCGCATGCGGGACGCCGCGTTGCGATTTGACAAGACTGCTGCCGCATGCGGGACGCCGCGTCGCGATTAGACAAGACTGCTGCCGCATGCGGGACGCCGCGTTGCGATTAGACAAGACTGCTGCCGCATGCGGGACGCCGCGTCGTGATTAGACAAGACTGCTGCCGCATGCGGGACGCCGCGTCGCGATTGGACAAGACTGCTGCCGCATGCGGGACGCCGCGGTGCGATTAGACAAGACTGCTGCCGCATGCGGGACGCCGCGTTGCGATTAGACAAGACTGCTGCCGCATGCGGGACGCCGCGTCACGATTAGACAAGACTGCTGCCGCATGCGGGACGCCGCGTCGGGATTAGACAAGACTGCTGCCGCATGCGGGACGCCGCGTCGCGATTGGACAAGACTGCTGCCGCATGCGGGACGCCGCGTTGCGATTAGACAAGACTGCTGCCGCATGCGGGACGCCGCGTTGCGATTAGACAAGACTGCTGCCGCATGCGGGACGCCGCGTCGCGATTAGACAAGACTGCTGCAGCATGCGGGACGCCGCGTTGCGATCAGACAAGACTGCTGCCGCATGCGGGACGCCTCGTCGCGATTAGACGAGACTGCTGCCGCATGCGGGACGCCGCGTTGCGATTAGACAAGACTGCTGCCGCATTCGGGACGCCGCGTTGCGATTAGACAAGACTGATGCCGCATGCGGGACGCCGCGTTGCGATCAGACAAGACTGCTGCCGCATGCGGGACGCCGCGTTGCGATTAGACAAGACTGCTGCCGCATGCGGGACGCCGCGTTGCGATTGGACAAGACTGCTGCCGCATGCGGGTCGCCGCGTCGCGATTAGACAAGACTGCTGCCGCATGCGGGACGCCGCATCGCGATTAGACAAGACTGCTGCCGCATGCGGGTCGCCGCGTTGTGATTAGACAAGACTGCTGCCGCATGCGGGACGCCGCGTTGTGATTAGACAAGACTCCTGCCGCATGCAGGACGCCGCGTCGTGATTGGACAAGACTGCTGCCGCATGCGGGACACCACGTTGCGATTAGACAAGACTGCTGCCGCATGCGGGACGCCGCGTTGCGATTAGACAAGACTGCTGCCGCATGCGGGACGCCGCGTTGCGATTAGACAAGACTGCTGCCGCATGCGGGACGCCGTGTCGTGATTAGACAAGACTGCTGCCGCATGCGGGACGCCGCGTCGTGATTAGACAAGACTGCTGCCGCATGCGGGACGCCGCGTCGTGATTAGACAAGACTGCTGCCGCATGCGGGACGCCGCGTTGCGATTAGACAAGACTGCTGCCGCATCCGGGACGCCGCGTTGCGATTAGACAAGACTGCTGCCGCATGCGGGACGCCGCGTCGCGTTTTGAAAAGACTGCTCCCGCATGCGGGACGCCGCGTTGCGATCAGACAAGACTGCTGCCGCATGCGGGACGCCGCGTCGCGATTAGACAAGACTGCTGCCGCATGCGGGACGACGCGTCGCGATTAGATAAAACTGCTGCCGCATGAGTGATGCCGCGTCGCGATTAGACAAGACTGCTGCCGCATGTGGGACGACGCGTCGCGATTAGACAAGACTGCTGCCGCATGCGGGACGCCGCGTTGCGATTGTACAAGACTGCTGCCGCATGCGGGACGCCGCGTTGGGATTAGACAAGACTTCTGCCGCATGCGGGACGCCGCGTTGCGATTAGACAAGACTGCTGCCGCATGCGGGACGCCGCGTTGCGATTAGACAAGACTGCTGCCGCATGCGGGACGCCGCGTTGCGATTAGATAAGACTGCTGCCGCATGCGGGACGCTGCGTCGCGATTAGACAAGACTGCTGCCGCATGCGGGGCGCCGCGTTGCGATTAGACAAGACTGCTGCCGCATGCGGGACGGTGCGTTGCGATTAAATAAGACTGCTGCCGCATGCGGGACACCGTGTTGCGATTAGACAAGACTGCTGCCGCATGCGGGACGCCGTGTTGCGATAAGACAAGACTGCTGTCGCATGCGGGACGCCGTGTTGCGATTAGACAAGACTGCTGCCGCATGCGGGACGCTGCGTTGCGATTAGACAAAACTGCTGCCGCATGCGGGACGCCGCGTTGCGATTGGACAAGACTGCTGCCGCATGCGGGACGCCACGTTGTGATTAGACAAAACTGCTGCCGCATGCGGGACGCCGCGTTGCGATTGGACAAGACTGCTGCCGCATGCGGGACGCCACGTTGTGATTAGACAAAACTGCTGCCGCATGCGGGACGCCGCGTTGCGATTAGACATGACTGCTGCCGCATGCGGGGCGCCGCGTTGCGATTAGACAATACTGCTGCCGCATGCGGGACGCCGCGTTGCGATTAGACAAGACTGCTGCCGCATGCGGGACGCCGCGTTGCGATTAGACAAGACTGCTGCCGCATGCGGGACGGTGCGTTGCGATTAGACTAGACTGCTGCTGCATGCGGGACGGTGCGTTGCGATTAGACAAGACTGCTGCCGCATGCGGGACGCCGCGTTCGATTAGACAAGACTGCTGCCGCATGCGGGACGCTGCGTCGCGATTAGACAAGACTGCTGCCGCATGCGGGACGGTGCGTTGCGATTAGACTAGACTGCTGCCGCATGCGGGACGGTGCGTTGCGATTAGACAAGACTGCTGCCGCATGCGGGACGCCGCGTTCGATTAGACAAGACTGCTGCCGCATGCGGGACGCCGCGTTCGATTAGACAAGACTGCTGCCGCATGCGGGACGCTGCGTCGCGATTAGACAAGACTGCTGCCGCATGCGGGACGACGCGTCCGATTAGACAAGACTGCTGCCGCATGCGGGGCGCGGCGTCGCGATTAGACAAGACTGCTGCCGCATGCGGGACGCCGCGTTCGATTAGACAAGACTGCTGCCGCATGCGGGTCGGTGCGTTTCGATTAAACAAGACTGCTGCCGCATGCGGGAAGCCGCGTCCGATTAGACAAGACTGCTGCCGCATGCGGGGCGCCGCGTCGCGATTAGACAAGACTGCTGCCGCATGCGGGACGCCGCGTTCGATTAGACAAGACTGCTGCCGCATGCGGGATGCCGCGTTGCGATTAGACAATACTGCTGCCGCATGCGGGACGCCGCGTTGCGATTAAACAAGACTGCTGCCGCATGCGGGACGCCGCGTTGCGATTAGACAATACTGCTGCCGCATGCGGGACGCCGCGTTGCGATTAAACAAGACTGCTGCCGCATGCGGGACGCCGCGTTGCGATTAGACAAGACTGCTGCCGCATGCGGGGCGCCGCGTCGCGATCAGACAAGACTGCTGCCGCATGCGGGGCGCCGCGTTGCGATTAAACAAGACTGCTGCCGCCTAGTGGCAATCCGAGCAAGTTGGTCAAGGACACGGGCGTGTACATGGTGACCCTAGATTCACGTGCCATGACAAGTTCGTTGACTGTTTGCTGTAGTTTTGTTGACATCGCTGGTGTCTTCTCAAATCCAAATAATAATAATAACCATATAAAAACAGAATCTCATGGATGAAGTCGTAAGCACGTGGGCACATTGAGCAATTATGGAATTATTTTGAAACAATGGACCATTTTCGAAATGAATGAGCCATCTAGCGGCGATCGCTCGAACTAGAACGGGATGTTATTACCCGAGTTCGAAAGACCTATGCTGCCAATGCTATTTAGCACGTTGGATTCATATTATTGTGCGTTACAGTGAACGTATTGAGTTATAATATGATAGTAGTTTCAACATTTATATGTTCAATTACTATATACTAAGAGATTTACACACCGACAGAGTGAGTGAGATGAGAGATAATGCAAGTTATATATCCTAATTTTCTGCCTTCAACCCTGTGGATAAGCGGGCCGACTTTTTGAACAGTACTGAAACTCCCAGAATGCAATACCAGCGATCTCGGCTGCTAGGAGGTGGGTGGCGCCTGCGCATTGTATCATGGAAATGATCCATTCATGCTAGAATCGACACAGCCGTTCTAGCGGAATTTGATCGCAACCTCAAGCGTATTTCACCTGAATTTGAGCCACATCCGGCCATTCCGTATGCGATTCGCCGCGGTGCGCACAGAAAGTTGACCAGAGCTGAGCTTGTGCGACAAAACTACGCATCATCACGCAGTCTTCGCTGATTGGCCAATAATTCAAGATGGCCGATATCGCTCCCGCATGTGGTCGAGATGTAAGGCCAGCTTGAGACTGATGACTGATGCTGTGCTCACCAGGTGGCAGCACAGAGCAGATGTCTGGCTGAAGAGGGATGCTGTGCTCGAGCTGCAACAATCACACGCCTCATCAGATGACTCGTCTGACGGCGAGAGAGGGAGCAAGAGGAAGGAAACTTCTTTGTCTTGGTTATCTCTCTCACCATTGTATCACCTCATCGATTAGTACGCTGGAATCTGTGGTCATCACTTACGAATGCACTTTCACAGTTGCATGATACACGGATTTCTCACATGATGTCAGGCTGTCAGTTCGATGGTCGTAACAGAACGATGTTCAGGAAGCCTCCAGGCGGCAACTTTCTGCCCTATGAGGTCTTTAATTTTTTGAAGTTGAAATTCCTTTTATTTTTCAGTGTAGGCATACATCAATGAGCGTCCACAAAAATCCACGAAGCCTGATTTAGGCTTATCCGTGGTATAAGTACAGAAAAATACAATGTACAAGAGGTATAAATAAATTACGGTGAAAAAGCAATTACGTCGTAAGGAATAAACCAAGACTATACACAAATCCAAATACAAATATATATAAGTAACCGAATGAGATGTGAATTATACAATACATAGCATTACCAGACCCTTGCATATAAAATCAAAATATGGCAATAAATTGGTGAAATATATCTAGAGCATTATTACCTAACGTTTCCAGAAGCCAACACTTAATTTGTCGTTTAACCATGTTGAAGGTATTCAAGTTTATTAGATGATTAGGTTTAATAATAATAATAATAATAATAATAATTTTTTTTTTTTTTTTTTTCTTATCTGATAAATGAACATTTTTACAACGCATGTTTCAGTCTTAGAGTGTCCACAAAACCCATTGAGGGTTTACCTGTGGAATGAGTAATAATAGCATATACTAGTATATATAGCATCTTCGATAATACTAGCAATTATCTAGAAAAACACGTTCTACTCACATAAATTGGAAAAAATACAAGTGAACAAAATAAAATACAATAAAAATAAACACAATACAACACAAATACAATTCAAGTAAACAAGCTACAATGAAAATTAATGATAAATACACCACAATACCAACAATGAATAATAACCTTTGAAACAAAATACACATAATACATCTTCAGCATAATAATTTAGGTCCTGATTTGATAATTTGTTTTATTTATTTATTAATTTTATAAATTTTATGTTCCGTCATTGAATTATTTTATGGTGCTTAGTAACCAGTTCTTCACCTCTCGTTTAATGTTAACATATTTCTCTATTTTTCTCAAACTTTCTGGCAGCAGATTGAAAGTAACTGGAATAACATATTCTAATCGCCTTTTGCCGAATTTATTTATCCATGACGGAACCTGATACGTTTCTCTGTTGGCTAATCTAGTGTGAATGGAATGTATGTTCAAGATTTTGTATTGTAGTTTGTAATAGTGCAATAAAGTTAATCGGTATTTATGTAAATATGTTAAGGGAAGTATATTGCAATGTTGATATAATTGATTGATATTAGAATTTAGTTCAAGTTTTATGTGGTGAGGTATCATTGATTTTACTATCCTATCTTGTAATTGCATAATCTTATCCAAGTGATATTGGGAAGCATTACCCCATGCCAGAAGCCCATACAACATCAAAGATGTTCCTAAGGCCTCGTAAACAGACTTCAGTAATTTGAAAGGCAAAATGAATTTTAGGTTATAAATGCGAAATGCACAAGATCGAAGTCTATTACAAATTGAATCTATATGAGGTCTCCAGCTGAATCAATTATCTATGGTTAAGCCTAAATATACATGTGTGTCAACAATATTAATATAAACTCTACAATCACAGTCAATATTGGGGGTTCCACATTTTAGTGTATGTAGACATTCACTTGAATGATAAATTAGGTTGAAATTATTATATCTAGCTTGGTTCAAGGGTGTACAAATGTGCATAACCTTTGTTTTGTCAGCGTTTATTATTAAGTTATGGTCATGAGTGAATTTTAATACATTAGTGAAATCATTTTGTGAATTAAAAACTGCGACATCCAATTGTTTGTGAACAGATATAATCAAGGTGTCATCTGCATACATACATATTTTAGATTTCTTAATACATTCGAACATTTCGTTCACATAAATTAAATATAAAGTTGGTCCAAGAATTGACCCTTGCGGTACTCCAGACTTACATTCTTTAGAGTCACTAAACTTTTCGTTAACTTTCACTAACATATTCCTTTCATTCAAATAGCTGGAAAACCAATTCAGCATAGGTCCCCTTATTCCAATTTTTTCCAATAGGTGAATCAATTTAGTGTGATTTATCGTATCGAAGGCTTTCGAGAAATCGATGAAAAGTGCTAGTACATGAAAATTATCATTCAATTTAGAATTTACAAAGTTAGAAAATAATGCAAGAAGATCATTTGTTCCTTTCCCTTTTTGAAAACCGAACTGCATTTTGTTTATTAGATCATGGTTATTTAGATCTTCTGTTAAAACATTAGATACACAGCGTTCCATGATTTTATCAATGATAGGGAGCAAAGAAATAGGCCTATAATTTGAATATATCATGTGATCACTCTTCTTATAAATTGGTCGGACGACAGAGATCTCTAATTTCGATGGAACAACTCCACTTTTGAAAGATAAATTAAATAACTTTGATAATAACGGGCTAATTACGTTTATCATTAAATATAGGTCCTTAGCCCTAATCTTGTCAATTCCAGAATGCTTATTCGAGTCAAGTTTAATAATGATAATAATAATAATAATAATATTAAATATTTGATTCTTCAGAACATGGATACAATATATAGTATGTAGGCCTATATGTTATAGAACAAGTCAGTTAGATAATAGAGTGAATATTAAGAGACTGAAGGTTAAAAGAAATGATTATGGTACTGCGTTAAAATATTCAAGTACAGAATATGGTGTCATCTTCAATAAATAGTTTCTCAGATCTTGCTTGAGTTGTGGTGTGCCTCTTTTTTGTTGAATGCGTTGCGGAAGATGATTGGACGTATTGGGACGCGTTGGCATGGAACCAATCATCCTGGTCCATTGAATCATCTTCTTGGTCCTGCATCTTCAGCCAGAATAGTTATCCTGCTTGTTTGTGTGCGGTTCTGACATTTGTTCATCAGTATAGATTTAATATTGTATCAGTGTTTCATTTTATATTTTGTTTAATTTCGTTCTGTCTGTTTGTTATGAATGTCTCTTGACGCGGCTGATATCTTGTTCAAAAGATTGATGGTCAAAATGGAGGAATTTTTATTTTTTATTGAATCAATTCTCAGTTTCTCGGTGAAAGGTTCAGTGGAACGGGTACACATGCATGCGTACCAAACTGCCACTGAACTAATTGTTCAATTACAATTATTGGTATAATAAATTACCTCAATGGATATCTAAGGAGTGATAATTTCCTTGAAATTGGACAAGGGTTCAATATGACAGTTTTCTGTATTTCACTATAAATTATTATGTATTGTCCAAAATATCGAGGGTTTTCAGGCTTTTATGGATTCCAATTAATTGGTATCACTTCAGTTGCCGAGATTGATACAGGAACTATGGTCACTCTCTTCAGCTCATACAGTTCTTTCAATTCTTGATAAAGCTCGACATATTCAGCTCTTTTCTCTTCATGAGTTTTCATCAGGTTCTGACTTAGTGGTACAGCTATATCAATCACACAACCAACTTTTGCCATTTTGTCGATGTGGACGATATCAGGTCTATTGTAGTGTATAGTTTTGTCCGTGATGATAGCTCGGTCATAATACAACTTACAGCGTTCGTTTTCCAGTATAGAGCTCGGATTATATTTATAATATGGTGTGAGAGCGTCAGTAAAGTGATACCTATATGCAAGATTCTGGTGAACAATATTTGCTACCTGATTATGCCTATGCAAATAATCAGTCTGACATAACATTTTGCAGCCTCCAATAATGTGGTCTATAGTTTCTGCTGTGATGTGACATTGTCTGCATATTGTGTCATCTATAATATCTTTGTTCTTAATGATGAATTTGTTGTAATTTCTGGTATTGATAACTTGGTCCTGAATGGCACACATGAGTCCTTCTGTTTCCCCAAACAACCCACCTACTGTCAGCCACTTGTTCGATGCAGTCTTATCGACGTGTTGTTGATTCAACTGGTAGAGATGTCGCCCATGCAAGACTTTTCTACCCCAATCTTATTTTTCTGGCCGGTGTCGATTATTTCTTCACTCGGTTTGATCTCCCTGTCATTGAGATTGAGTGGTGTGATATTCTTATCAGCAGCAACAATCGCTGTATGTAGAACTGTCTCCTTGGAGTAGAAATATTTTCGTAGCGTATCTATTTGTTTGTATCTCATGTTGGAAAGATCAACGAGTCCTCTACCTCCTTCAATACGCGGAAGTGATATCCTTTCCACCGCAGAATTGGGATTATGTTTTCTAAATTTTGTCATCAACACTCTCACTTTAGTTTCCAAAGCCTGTATTTCCGTGTGAGACCAGTTTATTACTCCGAAAGAATAAGTCAGTATGGGTATAGTGTATGTGTTCATAGCTTTAATCATGTTTCTTCCATTAAGGCTTGTTTTCAATATTTCTTTTACTCTGCTTACAAATTTGGATGTGAGATTTTTCCTGATAGTTTTATTATCTATCTGTCGTGATTGAACGAATCCCAAATATTTATAACATTCGCCTCCAGTCATATTTTCAATATTCTCATCATTTCCAACGCGAAACTGCTCCTCGTCATGAATCTTACCCTTCGTTATGTTCAGTACTTTGCACTTGTCGATACCAAACTCCATGTGAATACTTTCACTAGATGCAAGTGTGATACCTATTACCTGGTAAACTTTTCATCTGAGAGTCTGTGGCTGCATACAGTGTCAGTTTCAAGTCATCCATATAGATCAAGTGAGACAATGTATGTACCTCTCGTCGGTCGGTTCTCATTTTAAATCCGTACTTATCCGTAATGCGTCATTATTATTATTATTATTATTATTATTATTATTATCTATCATTATTATTATTTGACCTAATTCAACCGGCTTATATTTGTCTTTATACTTTAAACTCGTGAATGTGTCTTATGAATTGTTTATTTCTACTATGTATTATTGTATAATTGGGTATTTTTGTCTCTTCCTATGTTGTTTGCATTTTTCTCTACTCACTACAACTGCAATTCGAATATAATTTTGTTGATTTATCATTTTTTGTTCATTCTTACACGTTCTCGTCAATGTGCTCCATTGTATTGTTATTATATTTTATTATCAGGAAGGTACTATATTTTTTCATTGCATTATATTCAAGTGAATTGTTATTATATATTTCCACAGATAAACCCCATGAGGGTTTCGTGGAACCTCACAAGAGTACCCTTCATTGTTGTAACGCTTTTATTTGGAATCAATAAAAAAAAAATCATTATATCATTTGTATTTCAATAGTGATCATGGAATAAAATTCCTACATAGTGGTAACACCCGCCTTCAGCAGAGAACAACATACGTAGTGCCACCGTTCATCAATAAATACGGTGAAAGAATGTCAAGTTTAGTTATACCATCTATATTTAATCAGTTGCCACCGAATCTTACTAGTTTATCTACCTATCAGGGAGTAAAGAGAGTACTACGAACTTGGCTTATCGATAGGTGATTATGTTTTTCCTTTCCTCAGAAACTCAACATTTTCTCGAATTGAGTTCATTGTGTTTATATATTTTTTTTGTAGTGATCAATGGATGTTTTCGATTCAGAAATTGAACCAAGTAGAAGAATTTATTTATTATTTGTCTAGAATGAACCTTTCATTCTCATT
This sequence comes from Brachyptera risi, assembly GCA_964007535.1. NCBI lineage: Eukaryota > Metazoa > Arthropoda > Insecta > Plecoptera > Taeniopterygidae > Brachyptera > Brachyptera risi. The sequence goes on from OZ023331.1 coordinate 1,874,128, forward strand.
CAAGTGTTATGTTATGTTTAATAAGTTTAAGTTTGTGTAATATGAGGTACAATAACACATGAAGTTACGTATCATGTTCACTCTATGTAGTAGGTTAATACTTGCCTACAGACAAGTCTCATCAGAGGCTTTGTAGGATATTCAGTAGCAGAGTTCCTGATTTTATCATTCGTACTAAAAATGATGGAATAAAAAAAAACATCATTATTATCATTATCACTATCATCATCATTATCATCATCATTATCATCATTATTTTCATCATCAGATAATTTGAGCATTTTTTCAAAGTTTTATGAAGTAAAACGAGGAATCGGAGCCTGTATTGTTTCCAACATGGACGGTGCATAAACAGTCCATTGTTGGATCATCTGTAGATAGGCCTATCTGAGTTCGATTCTCGTTCGGCAGTTTCTCTATAAACAAATCCAGGCCCACAACTGAATTTATTCGGTTTCTGATTATATTGTTGATTCAAATAGTATTTCCGCAATTTGTATCACTCATTCAACACCTACATATTATAGTCATATGCTCTAGTGACTATATATTATATTATTCTATTCTATTCTATATTTCAAATACGTCAAGTGAAGAATTTGTATTTCACTTGCACGTAGAGCAGTTTTCATCCAATTATATCAGTCGAAACGCCACAGTTATGCCCTTATGGAGCTTCGTTTGAATTGACAAATGTCGAATTTGTAATTCATGTACATTCATTGAAGCAATCGAACAAGAAATTGACGAAATTACAATTCTCGGATCATTATAAATACAACTTGGATGAAGCAAAATCTTTATTTAGATTTCTGCCCATATTCGGGTTGCTGATACGACACCGAATAATAAAAAACAACAATATACAAAACATATGATAACAGATAACAAGATGGAAGAATGGGTAATGATAAACATTGGAATATGAAGAATGAAATTATGAGAGAAAATAATAATAATAATGAATAATAATTAGTCAAACGCAAAATATGCGTTGTAAGATGAGCGAGATATCCGAATAAGGTATAAAAGTCGTTAAAGTAGTTCTATCCTTGCTACTTTATCGACTCTGGTATTATACACACCTTGATATCTGAATAAGCTATAAAAGTCGTTATAGTAGTTCTATACTTGCCACTTCATTGACTCTGGTATTCTACACACCTTGACGCATATAAAAAATACTTCATTGTTGGTCAACTCTTCAATCTAGAAAGCAGTGAATCTCGGCAACCCAAGACTGTCATTATTTGTATGATATATTTGATGAATAAATCCAGTTATTTTATTTTTTCTTGAAAACGGCTGATTGGAATTGCATACAGAATGATGGTAATGGGTAAAATCAATGGATACACATTCAGAGTGAATTTTATCCCATTTGGAGAGATTTTATTCATCAACATTTTCCGCCCAGCCAAATATTATGGGGTTTTTAGAAACTATAAGATGATAGTAGGGAGAAAATGAGAGTTCTGGCACAGGAGCAAGATGGCCGCCAAAGTCAATGACGTCATCCAAGATGGCGCTCATGACGTCATCCAAGATGACGCTCATGACGTCATTCAAGATGGCGCTCATGACGTCATCCAAGATGGCGCTTATGACGTCATCCAAGATGGCGTTCATGACGTCATTCAAGATGGCGACTACACCATTTTTAATTTCAAATTTCCCTCTTTTTTCTATCGAGTCCTATTTTGAATTTCCAATTGAATCGAGCGCGCGCTCTAGCGGCAAATTTTCTCTCTCTCTCTCTCTCTCTCTCTCTCTCTCTCTCTCTCTCTCTCTCTCTCTCTCTCTCTCTCTCTCTCTCTCTCTCTCTCTCTCTCTCTCTCTCTCTCTCTCTCTCTCTCTCTCTCTCTCTCTCTCTCTCTCTCTCTCTCTCTCTCTCTCTCTCTCTCTCTCTCTCTCTCTCTCTCTCTCTCTCTCTCTCTCTCTCTCTCTCTCTCTCTCTCTCTCTCTCTCTCTCTCTCTCTCTCTCTCTCTCTCTCTCTCTCTCTCTCTCTCTCTCTCCAACTTGAATTAATCAATTAATCAATTAATTATTTTAATACAAAATATACGTCTGGTACGATTCGAACGCGGGATGTTCGCATTATGAGTCCGGTATCTTAACCACTAGACCAATGGACCAATAAGAATTCCGTGTGTTATTATTGAATATAAGCTGAAGTATAGGCCTATGACGTTGCGAAACAAGTCTATTTTTGATATTCGATTGATTATGACTGATACAATTTAATCTCCTGACCAATTTGATTTAATTTTCAGATAAATAATTTTATTAATCCAATATTTTGATATCCGATTCATTATGACTGATACAAAATAATCTCCTGACCCATTAAATTTAATTTTCAAATAAATAATTTTATTAATCCAATATTTTGATATTTGTTTGATTATGACCGATAAAAATAATTTCTTGACCCATTCGAAATAATTTTTCAATCAATAATTTCTACCAATTCAATATTTTGATATTTGTTTGATTATGACCGATAAAAAATAATTTCTTGACCCATTCAATTTAATTTTTCAATAAATAATTTTTACCAATTCAATATTTTGATATTTGATTGGTTATGACCGATAAGAAATGATCTCCTTATTTTGATATTCGATTCATTATGACTGATACAAAATAATCTCCCGACCCATTAAATTTAATTTTCAAATAAATAATTTTATTAATCCAATATTTTGATAAAAATAATTTCTTGACCCATTCGATATGATTTTTCAATAAATAATTTTTACCAATTCAATATTTTGATATTCGATTGATTATGACTGATACAAAATAATCTCCTGACCCATTAAATTTAATTTTCCGATGAATAATTTTATTAATCTAATATTTTGATATTCGAAATCATGAGCCTACTCAATGAATACATTAGTTAAAATTATTTTAGGAGCGGGTAAGGAGAATAAAACATAGTGGTTAACACAATGACACATTCATTTTTATAAATCTCAAAATATATAATCAAAATTTATAAAAGAAATATAAGAAATCACCTAATCAACTTCATCACAAGTCTTTCTAAATAAAGGACAGTTTGGACTCCATCTTTTATGTTCCTCTATAGGATTATCTGAAATCTTCCATTTATTCAAACCAATTGAACAGTACGGGCACATGACCTTATCCGTTTCAAGGGCATAGTAAAATCCTGCTTGCACTAAATCTTCTACATTTATGAAGGAAATATTCCATTTCTCAAATGTAAGTCTGCGAGCTCCTGATTTGTACATTGAACATTTATATTGATTATCATTTATCCAAGAAGCTGAATTGAATACATTTCGCGAAGCACATTTCCATTTCAAGTTGTAATGTCCGTTTAAATGAAAAAAATGCTTACATTCCGATAAATTATCAATATTCTCAAGTTTTGGGCAACCAAACATTTCTACATTGAACACAGGACGTCTGATTATTTCTTGTAGAAACTTGCACTTTTCCAATCCCTTTGCGTATAGGCATTTAGTTGTATTCTGTTGTAGAATTTTTTCTAAATTTAGATACTCTTCATCTCCATCGTTCCAATCAAGACCGTGATGAAATTTGCTGATCCATTGATTCTTCTGAAATGTCTTCTCATCGAAACACGCATAGTCATGAGGTGGTTTGAATACATAATGTTTAATCTTGAAGTTGATATTGTTTATGATTGCCAATTCTTTCACTATAAATCGATTATCATTATCGACGAACGCTTGAAAATCAATAGTTACAGATGCCTTCATGGTTAAAGAATGACTCACACGGTAGCTTGATGTTATAAATATATACTTGGTTCAGTTATACATCGCTTTGAGCTCCGAGTATAGTGTGAAATAATCAATTCCATATGGAGTATCACTCGGTTCAATAAACTGTTCACCGGTTAATACACATAATGCGTAGAAATTTACTGTCACAAATATTTCTTCATACACTTTCAAGTGATGAGTTAGGCATGTTTGTAGTTTTCTCAATTTCTCAATGTCATTTAAATCAAGACGCACCGATTTATCTTCAATTTTCACTTTAATCCACTTTTTCTCATTTTCATTCACTTGGATACACAACTTTTGCCACTCATCAGAATTAAGTAAAACTGATTGTCCACCAATTCGACCAACTTCAACAAATGCTTCATTATTATGATCGGGATATATAGCAACCGATATAAATTTCGTTCCAGATTGATTCAAAAAATAAACTTGTTGTAGCAGAGTATCAGATCGAACAGAAACCTTGCGTTTCTTTCTAGATACTGGTATTTCATTTTTACAAGGAACGACTGTTCCATTGACATCTAACGACGTAGCCTGATACGCTGTAACATGGCGAACAAAATCAACCTCTTGACTAACGTGATCCATATTCGACTGAACCGATTAAGGTGAAACCATTCCTTGTGAGTGACTCATGTTTTAATTGCAACGTCATCAAAAATTGTCACTTAAAATATCCAACTCTGGTAGACAGGTTTGAACTTGTTCACTTTTATCACATGCAATGCAATGACCAAAGTTATCTCGATACATTTCAATAACAAGTTGATCATTCAGACAGAAATTATTATCCGAAAACTGATTTGTAAACATATCCATCGAACGACCGATTCCTCGTTGCAAAGCATAAACACAGCTGTATTGACCACAAACGTCAGATAATATTCCCTGTAGCCTTTTGGGATTGTGCATCCAATGATTGGAATGAGTATTTAAAAAGTGAATCAACCTTGATTTTATCGGTTTTCTACCATAGCTATCAAAATATTCAGCGTAACCTGAATCAGCGAATACCATGGCAACCCAATGCGACCCAGGAAGATGAGAGGGGTCAAGGTTCACGATAAATATGGCAGGTTTTGAGAAAGTTGATGGTAGCGTATCGATTGAATAAACATTTTTAAAATATGGAACCTTCAATGAGAGTGCCTTATAAATTTCTATCGAATTCATCCTAGTAGACGAGAGATACTGATCGATTTTTATCAATAAATACAGTGCTATCGTAAACAGAGTAGATGAGACAAGATAAAGACTCTGCAAGTTCCTTTGCAAATCGCAACTCGATACGCACTGTTCCCGTCTCTGTTAAACTGCTATGTGAATTTGTACCCGAAGAATCAGGTGTGAGATCGAATGCGAAAAACGAATAGCCGTGATAGAACATATCTCGCGTTATCAGATGACCATGATTCTGATGGTAGATACCAGTACCATTGAATAAAGAAGCATAAGCTAGCGTCACAGTCTCGATGTTATTAAAATTAGGCTTCAGCGGTTCGTTTATCAAGGAACCATTTACATAAATTGCGAGATACTCTAGATCTCTGTGGATGAATTGATATGGATTCTTGGTAATACTGCCAGCGTATGCCTTATTCCCTACCATACCAAATATAATATACTTGGGTATATTACCCTGCAATGCATTATTTAAATTCACCGATGATGATCCACTCGGCACAGTTATATTTTTAACTTCAACACGATTCATATGATATCTAGCAGGTTGATGTGAAAGTTGCTTTTCGATATACATCGTTTGAGTTGCAGACAATTCAACCTGTTTCATGTAAAGGGTAGCATCCAAAATTTGAATCTTTCCCAAAATTGCATCTCCGGGCGATAACATGTAGAACTCTGATCTTGAGCGATTAAGTTTCACACGCATAGAGACATTCTTGAGTAATAGTTGAGACACATTGAACAAATCAACATGAAGACGACCATAAAGTTCTATCGATTTACTATCTTTCAACTGTGTGGCTCTAATTGTATATCCTTTATTCTTATCTGATGCATCCATGAAACCATCATCATCATGAGTATCGAGAAAAAACATTGAATTTACCAAATGAGTTTTTGCAGCGTCTTCAGAATAATTAAACAGAGTCTCAATCAGAGCTCTATATTGATAATTATCAGAATTAGACGAAACGCTTGTCTCATTGAGAGAAATATTCACCTTACTGAATAATGAATTCAATAAATAATTAACACAACCAGGTTGACGTGCATCATCAGCATTATATTTGCTACCGTCCATCTTGACCATTCGCACCTTCAGCCATAAATAAACACTTCCTAAATCTCGATAACTTTCGGAATCACCGGAACAGTTGAATTCAAGCTGACTCTCATTATCTAGTGTATTGATTGGTTTATGACCAACAAGATGATTTGATTTGATAGACGTTTGTATCGGACGTTCATCAAAAAACTCCAATTCAGACTTGGCACATTCCATATTTATGAGAATATATCACGTATTTTCTGTTTTTTAACTTGGAGAGTACTCTTCTTCTTCCTCTTCTTCTTCCTATTCTTAACACCTTGACGTGTAGGTTGAGAATGAATACGTTTTCTTTTTACCAACTCTTTAAAACGAGTTGATCCGCCACCACTCATCTTTCTTTTAACAGCTTCTGAAACTCGATTCTTCACAATAGAAGATATTTTTTCTTCAGGACGTTTGACAGAAATATCAGTCAAAATGTGTGCACCTGTTTTAAGAGCTTCCCTACCCATTGCGTGTGCGCTTTTCAAAAACAAAGGTCTAATCACTCTTATCAAACCACCTAGAAAGCTACCTATACCCGATCCACGTTGGAATTTGAAACTGGATTGGTAGACAGGACCTACGCCCTCAAGAGAAACACCCATACCGAACTGGTTCATTGTTGGATACATAATAAAAGAATACTAGTGAAACATTTATTTTTATTTTATTCATATTTTATAAAATGGAGTACAACAATCGTAGATATACCTGAAGTTTTAAACTTCACATTATCACCATGTTTCGTTAACAATGCTATAGTGATTGATTCGATATAATTCTTCTCTACAGGTACATAATAGACAGGTTGAAAAAAGTGTTGACCAACAGATGAAGGAAATTGAATATAGCGTAAACTTCTTACATAAGAATCACCTACAAATTGAGGTGTTATAATATCAGTATAAATGTATACTGGTAGAGTTATCTCATCATGTTCTTCCATATTTTCTATGGCATCAACACCGTAGGGGTAGGAAATCTCACAGAGTCCAACATACCACACACCACTAAGTTCCATAGCTTGTGCAAGTCGTGTAGAAAATTTTGATAATGTATTTGTGGGATAATATTGAGCGCTGCTATCCGACGGTAAAGTAACATAAAACTGATCTTTTACACTCATAACTTCTATTTTTTTAAACGTCTCACCTCTGAATCATTGACCCAACTACTGAAACAATCGTCATAACCCACCCATTTAACTAAATGTTGCTTCTGACCTCGTCTGGTACGAGTCTTAATTATTCTCTCAATATTATATTCTTTTTCGGGTGTCACTCCAACTCTTACAAGTTCTTCATTATAAAATTGACCATCAATTGATTCATTTTGCAAGTCCACCAATTCATACAATGGTCTAGGTTTTCTAGGTATTACTTTCACTATTTTAAATATTTCAGTAGAGAAATTTTCCTCGTACCCTTTAGCAAACACATGTTTTTCTTTACCTATGCGAACATAATCTCCAAGCTTAAATTTGATCTTGCCTGGCTTGATTAAATTTTGTTTTGCCCTCATTCGTTTCCAAATCGTAAATACATCTCTTTCTGTCACCTTTGACGGTGCTAACCCAGTTGTAGAGTGTACGCTATCGTTGTAAGACTTTACAATTTTATCGAGAACATTTATATATTTATAGGTATTATTCTTAGTGAAATATTTATACATTCTAGTTTTTTGTGTTCGATTATATCTCTCACAAATGGCTGCTTTAGTTTGTGGATTTCGAGTTGAATGAAATTCAATCCCTCGACTCTTGAGAAACATTTTGAATTCAGAATTATGATATTCCTTACCCTTATCCGAATTAAGAACTAATGGGATACGTTTACTCTTTTCCAATACAGATTTGAATGCTTTCATGACAGTCACTCCCCTCTTATCTTTCAAGGGAACACTCCAAGCATATTTAGAAAAACAATCGATAATATTGAGTAAAAACTTGTATCCATTATTATATTCAGACAATTTACTCATATCAACAAGATCTGTTTCCCATAAATTATCAATATTTGATACATTATATGGATTACGTGGAAATCTCTTTCGGATCGGTTTATGTAGAGTATATGAATCTTGATTTTCTAACCAGTCCACAACTTCTCGTTTCTTTATTTTACTTGCTCGTTGAAGTTTATCCACTGAAGAGAAACTAGATGGATGTTTCAGGTTGAAATAGAATTTGTTCATTTGTACCGCGTCCATATTTGTTTTTCCTTTGCTGGGAAAAGTCTTGATATGATATCTTTATATTTCTTACTATTGATGGATTTTATTTTCCCAGATTTATTGAGATAACCTTCTGATTGAATAAGTAGTTTTCTATACTCGTTCAAATCATCGTGAGTGATGTTGTCCAGATCAACATTATTTTTTGTGATCAATTCCCACATTCCCTTACTTCCTTTATATTTAACACCATTTACTATTAGATCGTTGTCTAGAACAGTAACCACCGAATTACCTATTTTGAATTTACCATCTTCATTTCTCATACCATAGACATTGTCACTATCATCTCTATTGTACATGAGTGAAGGGACATAGTGACGAGCAATGCTGCCAAACTTATCAAAAAAACTGCTGGAGCTATTTTCTCTATTGGGTCTAGATTGTTCAATACGACTTTTAGCTAAAGCCTCACTTCGAAGTCGTGGTCTAGATGTTCCAAATGCTTCAAATACCTCTTCGGGTTCTCTTGTATTACTGTCAGATTCTTCACTATCTTCAGGACTTGATTCATTTAAATCTTCCTGGTCGTCTCTCTGTTTATGCTGATTTTTGTTCTCTATACGAACTCTGGGTAGACGTGTGACATGGCGTTTATGAATATAATTTTTCGATTTGAAGATGGGTCTGTTTGTTCTCAACCGCTGTGTTTCAATCAGTGGGATAGCAATGAGCTTTCTATTGTTTTCTACCATTTTTAAATAGGGATCTTGATATTTACGGAATTCAGCCAACACGTCGTCGTCTTCTTCTTTCCGATGCTTTGAATACAACACTTGATCCATTTTTTCACTCAACTCATGTTCACGAGAGTTTGATGTATTTTGGAATTTTTCCCACAGTTCAGGTGTAATCAAAAACATTTTCTTCAATGAAGTCATCTTGATTATTTCAACAGTTTTCCAATCACACCAGATAATAGACTCGATAACAAAATACCGATAAAACCAGCACCTCGCTGTATAACAATTTGTCTCTTCTTTTTCAACGATAGTTTAGGACATACCAATTTTCTAAAACATGTCTTAAATTTGGTTAATTTTGTTCTAGTTTCAGGCGATAACTTATGATTCCCATTCAATGTATTGATAACACATTCTATAACAGTCTTTATCACTTCAGGGGGTGCAGTCTGAAGAATGACTCTCTGTAGCTTGGGACTCGCACTTTTTAATACGTGTAACATGTGTTGATTAGATCTCAATCGATTCATTGTGATTGTCTTCCAGCGCAGCGTATACCACACTTGGTGTATCGAATATATTAGTTCGAAATCTTAAAAGTTCGTTTGTTCCTTGACAGAGATCTATCAATAAATAAGAGTGAGGATTTTTCGTGGCATCCAGGTAGGCATTATGAAGTCCTCTCCAATTTTGAGGTAAAATTTGACGAGAGATGTATGTAAACTGATTCTGATCTCTTGGGTTTTTGAAAATAACAAGAAATTTTGAGTTGAGTGAAATATCCCTAGAACATGGACCCGAATGAAAAAGATTTTGAGTTATGAGAATCACTGATATGCTTCTATGATGCGATATTTTTGAAAATAATTGTGAAACCTTTTTAGAATAAACATCATCCATTAGATCATCCAAAATGATTAGTTTTGGTTTTCCATTATGATTTGAAAATTCTGGTAAACCTTGTTTCACAATCACGCTATTCCCCAGTTCACTGGGAACCGCATTTTTCTCACCAAGACACCAAATGATCTGATCAAAATCGACTGCACATAAACGGTGTCTATTTTTAATAAAATCAATGGCAAAAGTTGATTTTCCACACCCGGAGCCTCCAGATAAAATAACAGTGAAGGGATGTATGAACGCCATGAATATTAAAATCAAACTGAATATAATCGAAATTTTGATTGAGTTTTATACCTTTACTGAATTTCTATCATCAAGTACTCTCAATGAGATTTAATTCTATGTACTATTTCTCCATGCATTCTATATCGAGTTGGTTTCACGTGATTAAAAAATGCATGGTCTATGTCTTATTGATTTCCGTTGTAATCTGACGCCAGCGGATGAGTAAACAATCGAACAATCTATCTGAAAGAAGAATCGCTGACATATATCCCATTTTTAAGTTCACTCATGTGAAATGATAAGTCATCGAAAATTAACTTGTTGAAGTGTTATTGTGATTTTTGATCATTCCATCATTGTGACCGCTGTAGTTAACATCGTGGAAAGTTATAAAAGTGAATTCAAAGTTTCTATCTTATTATTCTACTGAGCTACAATCAACTATCCTATGTGAGTACCAAGTATACCTATCTCATTTAATCTTTCTAAATATTATTTAATTATATTCAAACTTGAATAATTTTCTGAAATATAGATTTTGATATATATATATATATATGCAATAAATTATGTGAGTATATTTAAATAATCAATTCAGTGCTAGTCTCTATTAATTCATTTTTGTTTTTCTGGATCACTTTTTCGTGAGTATTCAATGTTATTCTTATTATTCATATAAATTCAGTGTTGAATTTTTCAGATCTCAGTTTTGATTGATTAATACATTTTTTCAATAATGTTGAGACAATTGACAAATTATTATATATTTCATTAATGGTGATATTTTATCCTTTGTAGATATTAAACCATCATTCAAAATCGTTTCGATAAGTAGGAATATTGGCCAGCAATAAATTATGTGAGTATTTTTGAATAATCAATTCAGTGTTATCTTCTATTTATCTATTCGATTCTTATTAATTATATAAATTCAGTCTTCAATTTTTTAAATCTCAGTTTTGATTGATTATTACATTTTCTCCAATAATGTTGAGAGAGAATTGACAAATTATTATATATTTCATTAATGGTGATATTTCTTTCCTTGTAGATATTCAACCATCGTTCAAAATCTTTTGGATAAGTAGGAATATTGGCCAGCAATAAATTATGTGAGTATATTTGAATAATCAATTCAGTGTTAGTTTCTATTAATCCATTTTTGTTTTTCTAGCTAATTTTTTCGCGAGTAGTCAATTTCATTCTTATTAACTATATACATCCAGGGTTGAATTTTTCAAAATCTCAGTTTTTATTGATTAATCCATTTTTTCAATAATGTTGAGACAATTGACAAATTATTATATATTTCATTAATGGTGATATTTTATTCCTCACAGATATTCAACCATCATTAAAAAATCGTCTTGATAAGTGAGAATATTGACCAGCAATAAATTATGTGAGTATATATATTCAAATAATCAATTCAGTGACCATAGTTGTATATTTTTAACAAGTTTTTCAATTCTTTTTTCAATTTTTGTGTGGTATTCTTTTCTGAATTGTTCTTTTTCAAGAGGGGAATTTTATTCTTATTAAGCTTCAACGACATAGTTTAATAAGACTTATATGATATGTTTCAGACTACATCATGAATTCCATCAGCGAACATGTATGCAGCCTATGTTCATCCACCTTTAACCGTCGCAGCAGCCTCACGAGGCATCTTGCGACGGTTCACACAAGCAATAGGCTGCACACATGTTCCCAGTGTAGTGAAAGCTACAACCGGCGTGATTACCTTCTGCAGCACCAAAAACGTGAGCATGGTACTTTGTTTAAATGTGATGTCTGTCAGAGAGAGTATAGTAACAAAACCAATTTTGACAGACATCAAGCATATCATTTAAGAAATAGTGCATTGCTTGGAGAAGGAACTTCAGAACGCGATATTTTACCCTCAACTAATTCTATAGATGAGGATGAATTGATAGAATCTTTAAACGGTGCCGTAAAAACATATAAGTTTCGTCAGGTAGAAGTCGGTCGCGATATTTTAGAAGTTGTTTATAATCATTTAGAAAAAGTTAAAGGGAAAATAGTCGACAATTTAAATCTCTTCAACGGCATCAAGTGGTATATTGCCATCTCGGTGAACTATACCCGTGAGATCGATGGAGATGATATTTCAACCAGCCCAGTTTTTAGAAGTAAATCAAATACGCTTTTGGATATGAATGATTTCGATGAACAATTTAATTCCGCCTTTGCAAATATCCAAAAAGCAAGCGAGAAATTTTCCCGGGAAGGAAGCAACTGGGGCATAGAACATGTTTATAAATTAGAATTAAATATTGCTGAGTATGTTCCCTTAGCTGCAAGTAGCTATATGCAATTATCGCAAAAATTATTAAAAACAAAGTCAATCATGAACATTCAAAATTTTGACGATGACAAATGTTTTTTGTGGTGTGTGTTGGCTAAAATTCATCCCATCACACAGAATGCACAGCGTGTCAATCATTATCATCAATTTGAAAGTGAGCTCAACATGAAGAATATTCCATTTCCTGTACCTATTTCAAAATTAAATACTTTCGAATCAAATAATTTAACTATATCAATCAATGTCTTCGGCTGTGATGAAGAAGACAGAATATATCCTCTCCGAATAAGTGAGCAGAGAGACAGAAAACATCATGTCAATCTACTTTACATGTCGAATGAGGATAATTCTCATTATTTTCTAATTAAAGATCTAAATCGATTGTTGAGCTCACTCACAAAACATAACGGTGAAAAGTTTTATTGCGTATATTGCTTACACCGTTTCACATCAACATACACATTGAAAAATCATCACACGCTTTGCAGTCAACACGCACCACAAAAGATTAGAATGCCACCAAAAAAGGATAATGTCTTGAAATTCAAACATTTTGGTTTTTCTCAAAAAGTTCCATTTGTAATTTATGCAGACTTTGAATGCTTCTTATCTAAAATTTCAGGTTGTGATCAAAGTGAAAATGTGTCATATACTAGAAAGTTAGCTTCTCACGACGCATCAGGCTTTTGTTATGTCATAATAAACTCCGAAGGTAAACCGTTCAAACCTCCGGTAGTATATCGCGGAAAGAACGTTGTCGAGGAGTTTATTAAGGCGATGCTAGAAGAAGCTGAAGAACTTGAGCCCATGATGTATCGTGAGGAGCCTCTAGTTATGACGGAAGAAGATGAACTAAATTTTAATTCGGTAGTAGATTGCTCCATTTGTGGGGAACCTCTTAATGATGATAGAGTGAGAGACCATGATCATATGAGTGGTAGATTCCGAGGAGCTGCCCATAATGAATGTAACGTTAATTTCAAAAAAATCACCCATATCCCAATCTTTATGCACAATGCTAGAAATTATGATAGTCATTTGATTATGCAACATATTGGTAAACTCAAAATTGGTAAAATCTCATGTATTCCCAATAATATGGAAAAATATGTTTCTTTTTCGGTTGGAAATTTACGCTTTTTAGATTCTTTCCAATTTCTAAGTACATCATTAGAAACTCTCGTTCAAAATTTATTGGGATATGGTGTTGATCGATTCAAAATTCTAAGAGAGAGCTTTCAAGCCGATCAATTACCTCTACTGTTACGCAAGGGGGTGTTCCCATATGACTACCTTGATGATGAATCCAAATTTGGAGATACCAGTCTACCATCGCGAGAGTTTTTTTTTAATACTCTCACTCAAGAAGACATCAGTGATGTGGATTACAATCACGCAAAAAACGTTTGGAACGCGTTTAACATTCAAAATTTAGGGGAATATCAGGATTTATACGTCAAGTCTGATGTTCTCCTTTTAGCCGATGTCTTCGAAAACTTTAGAGACTTGTGTTTAAAAAATTATGGAATTGACCCTGCTAATTGCTACACAGCGCCTGGTCTTGCATGGGAGAGCTGTTTGAAGATGACAAAGGTAGAATTGGAATTGCTTACCGATCCCGATATGTATTTATTCGTAGAGAATGCAATTCGTGGAGGAGTCGCCATGATTTCTCAACGTTTTGCAAAGGCAAACAATAAATATGTAGAGGGCTACAACCCCAATGAACCGTCCAAATTCATAGCCTATTGGGATTGTAATAATCTCTACGGTGTTTCAATGAGTGACCAGCTACCTGTCAACGGTTTTTGTTGGTTAGATAAATATCAAATTATGTCAATTGATTTCACGAACCTTCCTGATAAGGATGGTAGAGGGTATATTTTAGAAGTTGACTTAGAATATCCCGAAGAGCTACACGATCTTCACAACGACTACCCTCTAGCACCTGAGAGAGTTCTCATTACCGAAGAGATGCTCTCACCTTATTGTCGAAATCTTTTGACTCAATTCGAACGTAAAATACCAGTCAACGTCAGTAAATTAGTACCAAATTTAAACAATAAGAGTAAATATACCTTACACTCTGAAAATCTAAAGCAATATCTTTCTCTAGGTCTTAAACTTACTAAGGTACATCGTGTATTAGCATTTAATCAGAAATCATGGTTAAAACCTTATATTGATTTCAATACAAGGCAGCGTACTGCAGCTGTCAATAACTTTGAGAAAGATTTCTTTAAGCTTATGAATAATGCAGTATTTGGAAAAACAATGGAAAACATTCGTAAGCGCATCAACGTTGAACTGGTTGTTGACAAAAAACGAGTGAATAAGCTAGTAGCTTCCCCATCATTCGAAAGTTTCAAAATTTTTGATAATGAATTGGTAGCTGTTCATTCAAAAAAACCTGTACTTTTTCTAAATCGTCCCATCTACGCGGGACTTGCCATATTAGAACTTAGCAAAACTGTCAT
>OZ023331.1:1889249-1936749 GCA_964007535.1 Brachyptera risi
ATATATATTATATATATATATATATATATATATATATATATATATATAATATATATATATTATATATATATATATATATATATATATATATATATATATATATATATATATATATATATATATATATATATATATATATATATATATATATATATATATATATATATATATATATATATATATATATATATATATATATATATATATATATATATATATATATATATATATATATATATATATATATATATATATATATATATATAATATATATATATATATATATATATATATATATATATATATATATATATATATATATTATATATATATATATATATATATATATATATATATAATATATATATATATATATATATATATATATATATATATATATATATATATATATATATATATATAATATATATATATATATATATATATATATAGATATATAGATATATATATATATATATATATATATATATATATATATATATATATATATATATATATATATATATATATATATATATAATAAGCGATTTTATATTCGGTGTGATAATACTCCCTAGTGTAGTATAGGTTTGATTCACTGTATACGGACAGTTGTAGGCCCACATATATCACCCACGTTGAGAGTTGAAGATGTTCCATGAAATTGAATGAACTCTATGATAAACCCGCAGAGTCTATTGTGTATGGTATGACCATTTGTGATGAAACAAAAATAACTCCGTTGAATACTTGGGATAAACGAACAGCCTGACGCACCCGGTGAAACGAACAGCCTGGTGCACCCGGTGAAAAGAAAACAGCCTGGTGCGCCCGGTGAAACGAACAGCCTGGTAAGCCCGGTGGAACGAACAGCCTGGTACGCCCGGTGGAACGAACAGCCTGGTAAGCCCGGTGGAACGAACAGCCTGGTACGCCCGGTGGAACGAACAGCCTGGTGCACCTGGTGAGAAGAACAGCCTGACGCACCCGGTGAAACGAACAGCGTGGCGTGCCCGGTGAAACAAGCAGCCTGGTGCGCCCGGTGAAACGAGCAGCCTGGTGCGCCCGGTGAAAAGAACAGCCTGGTGCGCCCGGTGAAAAGAACAGCCTGGTGCGCCCGGTGAAACAAGCAGCCTGGTGCGCCCGGTGAAACGAGCAGCCTGGTGCACCCGGTGAAAAGAACAGCCTGACGCACCCGGTGAAACGAACAGCGTGGCGTGCCTGGTGAAACGAACAGCGTGGCGTGCCTGGTGGAACGAACAGCCTGGTACGCCTGGTAAAACGAGCAGCGTGGCGTGCCCGGTGGAACGAACAGCCTGGTACGCCCGGTAGAACGAGCAGCGTGGCGTGCCCGGTGGAACGAACAGCCTGGTACGCCCGGTGGAACGAGCAGTGTGGCGTGCCCGGTGGAACGAACAGCGTGGCGTGCCCGGTGGAACGAACAGCGTGGCGTGCCCGGTGGAACGAACAGCGTGACACGTGCGGTGGAACGAACAGCGTGGCGTGCCCGGTGGAACGAGCAGCGTGGCGTGCCCGGTGGAACGAACAGCGTGGCGTGCCCGGTGGAACGAACAGCGTGGCGTGCCCGGTGGAACGAACAGCCTGGTGCGCCCGGTGGAACGAGCAGCCTGGTGCGCCCGGTGAAACGAACAGGCTGGTGTACCCGGTGAAACGAACAGCCTGATACGCCCGGTGGAACGAACAGCCTGGTACGCCCGGTGGAACGAACAGCCTGGTGCGCCCGGTGGAACGAACAGCCTGGTACGCCCGGTGAAACGAACAGCCTGATACGCCCGGTGGAACGAACAGCGTGACCTGCCCGGTGGAACGAACAGCGTGGCGTGCCCGGTGGAACGAACAGCGTGGCGTGCCCGGTGGAACGAACAGCGTAGCGTGCCCGGTGGAACGAACAGCGTGACGTGCCCGGTGGAACGAACAGCGTGGCGTGCCCGGTGGAACGAGCAGCGTGGCGTGCCCGGTGGAACGAACAGCGTGGCGTGCCCGGTGGAACGAACAGCCTGGTGCACCCGGTGAAACGAACAGCCTGGTGCGCCCGGTGGAACGAACAGCCCGGTACGCCCGGTGGAACGAACAGCGTGGCGTGCCCGGTGGAACGAACAGCGTGGCGTGCCCGGTGGAACGAACAGCGTGGCGTGCCCGGTGGAACGAGCAGCGTGGCGTGCCCGGTGGAACGAACAGCGTGGCGTGCCCGGTGGAACGAACAGCGTGGCGTGCCCGGTGGAACGAGCAGCGTGGCGTGCCCGGTGGAACGAACAGCGTGGCGTGCCCGGTGGAACGAACAGCGTGACGTGCCCGGTGGAACGAACAGCGTGGCGTGCCCGGTGGAACGAACAGCGTGGCGTGCCCGGTGGAACGAACAGCGTGGCGTGCCCGGTGGAACGAACAGCGTGGCGTGCCCGGTGGAACGAACAGCGTGGCGTGCCCGGTGGAACGAACAGCCTGGTGCGCCCGGTGGAACGAACAGCCTGGTGCGCCCGGTGGAACGAACAGCCTGGTACGCCCGGTGGAACGAACAGCGTGGCGTGCCCGGTGGAACGAGCAGCGTGGCGTGCCCGGTGGAACGAACAGCGTGGCGTGCCCGGTGGAACGAACAGCGTGGCGTGCCCGGTGGAACGAACAGCGTGGCGTGCCCGGTGGAACGAGCAGCGTGGCGTGCCCGGTGGAACGAACAGCGTGGCGTGCCCGGTGGAACGAGCAGCGTGGCGTGCCCGGTGGAACGAACAGCGTGGCGTGCCCGGTGGAACGAACAGCGTGGCGTGCCCGGTGGAACGAGCAGCGTGGCGTGCCCGGTGGAACGAACAGCGTGGCGTGCCCGGTGGAACGAGCAGCGTGGCGTGCCCGGTGGAACGAACAGCGTGGCGTGCCCGGTGGAACGAACAGCGTGGCGTGCCCGGTGGAACGAGCAGCGTGGCGTGCCCGGTGGAACGAACAGCGTGGCGTGCCCGGTGGAACGAGCAGCGTGGCGTGCCCGGTGGAACGAACAGCGTGGCGTGCCCGGTGGAACGAACAGCGTGGCGTGCCCGGTGGAACGAGCAGCGTGGCGTGCCCGGTGGAACGAACAGCGTGGCGTGCCCGGTGGAACGAACAGCGTGGCGTGCCCGGTGGAACGAGCAGCGTGGCGTGCCCGGTGGAACGAACAGCGTGGCGTGCCCGGTGGAACGAGCAGCGTGGCGTGCCCGGTGGAACGAGCAGCGTGGCGTGCCCGGTGGAACGAACAGCGTGGCGTGCGGGGCTCGTGGCGAGGTAATTACAGACTGCTGCTAATAGGGGAGTGCTCGCTCGGGAGACCGAAACAAAGGTCACAACTTGAAACCTCGTTATTCCCATTAAAAAATGGAAATCAAATGAAATAATTGAGCATCATCATTTCGAGGCAAACATGTCGGCGATTCTTGTTTCAATCAACAATCCGAATGGCGTAATAATTCACCTCTGTTTGAAGTCGGCCGCCCTCATGCAGGTTTGTCCAGGGCGCCCTTATGCAGGGGTGTCCAGGGCGCCCTTATGCAGGGGTGTCCAGGGCGCCCTCATGCAGGGGTGTCCAGGGCGCCCTTATGCAGGGGTGTCCAGGGCGCCCTCATGCAGGGGTGTTCAGGGCGCCCTCATGCAGGGGTGTCCAGGGCGCCCTCATGCAGGGGTGTCCAGGGCGCCCTCATGCAGGGGTGTCCAGGGCGCCATCATGCAGGGGTGTCCAGAATCAAATCATCACACGTGTTCCGTCGCAATCGAACGTCCCTGGAATTTTCAGCCAGCCATTTACTCGCTCTCGGATTGGTCGAGCGGATGATTGTGTGTTTCATGTAGATTAACGCGGCATCAGTCGCCATGAGGGAGACAGTTCCCGCCAGGGGCTGACACAGACTCGGTCCTGAAATTATCAGCCAGCCATCTACCCGCTCTCGGATTGGTCGAGCGGATGATTGTGTGTTTCATATAGATTAACGCGGCATCAGTCGCCATGAGGGAGACAGTTCCCGCCAGGGGCTGACACAGACTCGGTCCTGAAATTATCAGCCAGCCATTTACCCGCTCTCGGATTGGTCGAGCGGATGATTGTGTGTTTCATATAGATTAACGCGGCATCAGTCGCCATGAGGGAGACAGTTCCTGCCAGGGGCTGACACAGACTCGGTCCTGAAATTATCAGCCAGCCATCTACCCGCTCTCGGATTGGTCGAGCGGATGATTGTGTGTTTCATATAGATTACCGCGGCATCAGTCGTCATGAGGGAGACAGTTCCCGCCAGGGGCTGACACAGACTCGGTCCTGAAATTATCAGCCAGCCATCTACCCGCTCTCGGATTGGTCGAGCGGATGATTGAGTGTTTCATATAGATTACCGCGGCATCAGTCGTCATGAGGGAGACAGTTCCCGCCAGGGGCTGACACAGACTCAGTCCTGAAATTATCAGTCAGTCATTTACTCGCTCTCGGATTGGTCGAGGTGATGATTGTGTGTTTCATATAGATTACCGCGGCATCAGTCGTCATGAGGGAGACAGTTCCCGCCAGGGGCTGACACAGACTCGGTCCTGAAATTATCAGCCAGCCATTTACTCGCTCTCGGATTGGTCGAGCGGATGATTGTGTGTTTCATATAGATTAACGCGGCATCAGTCGCCATGAGGGAGACAGTTCCCGCCAGGGGCTGACACAGACTCGGTCCTGAAATTATCAGCCAGCCATTTACTCGCTCTCGGATTGGTCGAGCGGATGATTGTGTGTGTCATGTGGATTAACGCGGCATCAGTCGCCACGAGGGAGACAGTTCCCGCCAGGGGCTGACACAGACTCGGTCCTGAAATTATCAGCCAGCCATTTACTCGCTCTCGGATTGGTCGAGCGGATGATTGTGTGTCTCATATGGATTAACGCGGCATCAGTCGCCATGAGGGAGACAGTTCCCGCCAGGGGCTGACACAGACTCGGTCCTGAAATTATCAGCCAGCCATTTACTCGCTCTCGGATTGGTCGAGCGGATGATTGTGTGTTTCATATGGATTAACGCGGCATCAGTCGCCATGAGGGAGACAGTTCCCGCCAGGGGCTGACACAGACTCGGTCCTGAAATTATCAGCCAGCCATTTACTCGCTCTCGGATTGGTCGAGCGGATGATTGTGTGTGTCATGTGGATTAACGCGGCATCAGTCGCCATGAGGGAGACAGTTCCCGCCAGGGGCTGACACAGACTCGGGCCAGAGTGATAAGTGATGTTCGCTTCAACGGAATATCATATACTTGTAGACAACGTCAGAACAATATGAAATATGAGATTCCTCATTCTGGAGAACACGGATATGTCAAATACTCCCCATATGATAAATGCATAATCAACTGATATTCCTTGATTTTCATAGGTATAAAGATGAGAAATGTGTTCTTTCAGGAATACACCTGTAGAATTTGAGGGTTGGAAGATTTGTTAGTTCCACGTGAACCATTTCGAGGGCGCTGAGGAGCGTATACTATACTAAGAGTGAAAGAGAACTTGAAGTGTGGAAATGCCGTGAACAAGCTACTCCATCCGGGGAATTGTTTCATGCTCAAAGGAGCTGTGTTAGGGTTTTTGGGTTAGGTTATGATCGTTTCCTCGAATAGGCCATCCTCTTTCCAAGTAAACACGCCAAGCCACGTATACTCTCGGTAGTAATAGTAGTGGTGTTTATTCCTTTAACCCTCTTTCGAGGAAATCGGTACACAATTTACATATTTTACAATATAACTTATCAAACCACCATCTCGAGGGTATTCGAAGTATCCGTGTTTTCCTCTAATCAGAAACATTTCATTCAGAAGTTATCAGCAAGAAGTACCAGGCACTCTCAGCGAGTGTCAGAGGTCAGAGTTGGAGAACCTATCTGCTGTCAGAGGTTCACGTCCGAGTGGAGATATCATATCGCAACCCTTGTCGAGAGTGGAAGAGCATGAAGCATCGCACGAGAATGTGGAGAGTGGAGATATCATATCGCAACCCTTGTCGAGAGTGGAAGAGTATGAAGCATCGCACGAGAATGTGGAGAGTGGAGATATCATATCGCAACCCTTGTCGAGAGTGGAAGAGTATGAAGCATCGCACGAGAATGTGGAGAGTGGAGATATCATATCGCAACCCTTGTCGAGAGTGGAAGAGTATGAAGCATCGCACGAGAATGTGGAGAGTGGAGATATCATACAGCAACCCTTGTCGAGAGTGGAAGAGTATGAAGCATCGCACGAGAATGTGGAGAGTGGAGATATCATACAGCAACCCTTGTCGAGAGTGGAAGAGTATGAAGCATCGCACGAGAATGTGGAGAGTGGAGATATCATATCGCAACCCTTGTCGAGAGTAGAAGAGTATGAAGCATGGCACGAGAATGTGGAGAGTGGAGATATCATATCGCAACCCTTGTCGAGAGTAGAAGAGTATGAAGCATCGCACGAGAATGTGGAGAGTGGAGATATCATACAGCAACCCTTGTCGAGAGTAGAAGAGTATGAAGCATCGCACGAGAATGTGGAGAGTGGAGATATCATACAGCAACCCTTGTCGAGAGTGGAAGAGTATGAAGCATCGCACGAGAATGTGGAGAGTGGAGATATCATACAGCAACCCTTGTCGAGAGTGGAAGAGTATGAAGCATCGCACGAGAATGTGGAGATTGGAGATATCATATCGCAACCCTTGTCGAGAGTGGAAGAGTATGAAGCATCGCACGAGAATGTGGAGAGTGGAGATATCATATCGCAACCCTTGTCGAGAGTGGAAGAGTATGAAGCATCGCACGAGAATGTGGAGAGTGGAGATATCATACAGCAACCCTTGTCGAGAGTGGAAGAGTATGAAGCATCGCACGAGAATGTGGAGAGTGGAGATATCATATCGCAACCCTTGTCGAGAGTGGAAGAGTATGAAGCATCGCACGAGAATGTGGAGAGTGGAGATATCATATCGCAACCCTTGTCGAGAGTGGAAGAGTAAGAAGCATCGCACGAGAATGTGGAGAGTGGAGATATCATATCGCAACCCTTGTCGAGAGTGGAAGAGTATGAAGCATCGCACGAGAATGTGGAGAGTGGAGATATCATACAGCAACCCTTGTCGAGAGTAGAAGAGTATGAAGCATCGCACGAGAATGTGGAGAGTGGAGATATCATACAGCAACCCTTGTCGAGAGTGGAAGAGTATGAAGCATCGCACGAGAATGTGGAGAGTGGAGATATCATATCGCAACCCTTGTCGAGAGTGGAAGAGTATGAAGCATCGCACGAGAATGTGGAGAGTGGAGATATCATATCGCAACCCTTGTCGAGAGTAGAAGAGTATGAAGCATCGCACGAGAATGTGGAGAGTGGAGATATCATACAGCAACCCTTGTCGAGAGTAGAAGAGTATGAAGCATCGCACGAGAATGTGGAGAGTGGAGATATCATATCGCAACCCTTGTCGAGAGTGGAAGAGTATGAAGCATCGCACGAGAATGTGGAGAGTGGAGATATCATATCGCAACCCTTGTCGAGAGTGGAAGAGTATGAAGCATCGCACGAGAATGTGGAGAGTGGAGATATCGTATCGCAACCCTTGTCGAGAGTGGAAGAGTATGAAGCATCGCACGAGAATGTGGAGAGTGGAGATATCATATCGCAACCCTTGTCGAGAGTGGAAGAGTATGAAGCATCGCACGAGAATGTGGAGAGTGGAGATATCATATCGCAACCCTTGTCGAGAGTGGAAGAGTATGAAGCATCGCACGAGAATGTGGAGAGTGGAGATATCATATCGCAACCCTTGTCGAGAGTGGAAGAGTAAGAAGCATCGCACGAGAATGTGGAGAGTGGAGATATCATATCGCAACCCTTGTCGAGAGTGGAAGAGTAAGAAGCATCGCACGAGAATGTGGAGAGTGGGGATATCATACAGCAACCCTTGTCGAGAGTGGAAGAGTATGAAGCATCGCACGAGAATGTGGAGAGTGGAGATATCATACAGCAACACTTGTCGAGAGTAGAAGAGTATGAAGCATCGCACGAGAATGTGGAGAGTGGGGATATCATACAGCAACCCTTGTCGAGAGTGGAAGAGTATGAAGCATCGCACGAGAATGTGGAGAGTGGAGATATCATACAGCAACCCTTGTCGAGAGTGGAAGAGTATGAAGCATCGCACGAGAATGTGGAGAGTGGAGATATCATATCGCAACCCTTGTCGAGAGTGGAAGAGTATGAAGCATCGCACGAGAATGTGGAGAGTGGAGATATCATATCGCAACCCTTGTCGAGAGTGGAAGAGTATGAAGCATCGCACGAGAATGTGGAGAGTGGAGATATCATATCGCAACCCTTGTCGAGAGTGGAAGAGTATGAAGCATCGCACGAGAATGTGGAGAGTGGAGATATCATATCGCAACCCTTGTCGAGAGTGGAAGAGTATGAAGCATCGCACGAGAATGTGGAGAGTGGAGATATCATATCGCAACCCTTGTCGAGAGTGGAAGAGTATGAAGCATCGCACGAGAATGTGGAGAGTGGAGATATCATATCGCAACCCTTGTCGAGAGTGGAAGAGTATGAAGCATCGCACGAGAATGTGGAGAGTGGAGATATCATACAGCAACCCTTGTCGAGAGTGGAAGAGTAAGAAGCATCGCACGAGAATGTGGAGAGTGGAGATATCGTATCGCAACCCTTGTCGAGAGTGGAAGAGTATGAAGCATCGCACGAGAATGTGGAGAGTGGAGATATCATACAGCAACCCTTGTCGAGAGTGGAAGAGTAAGAAGCATCGCACGAGAATGTGGAGAGTGGGGATATCATATCGCAACCCTTGTCGAGAGTGGAAGAGTATGAAGCATCGCACGAGAATGTGGAGAGTGGAGATATCATACAGCAACCCTTGTCGAGAGTGGAAGAGTATGAAGCATCGCACGAGAATGTGGAGAGTGGAGATATCATACAGCAACCCTTGTCGAGAGTGGAAGAGTATGAAGCATCGCACGAGAATGTGGAGAGTGGAGATATCATATCGCAACCCTTGTCGAGAGTGGAAGAGTATGAAGCATCGCACGAGAATGTGGAGAGTGGAGATATCATATCGCAACCCTTGTCGAGAGTGGAAGAGTATGAAGCATCGCACGAGAATGTGGAGAGTGGAGATATCATATCGCAACCCTTGTCGAGAGTGGAAGAGTATGAAGCATCGCACGAGAATGTTGGAAGTGGCCTGATTAATTCTTCCGACTCCCTGTTTGCACACGACTCATCCGATCCACATCAGAAGCTCCACACACGCTGTGTCGATCTGCCACATCTACAGACCCTGACTCTGATGAACTGACTGGCAGGGAAGCCACTGTGCAGTGATACCAACCTGTTTCATCGTAATAATATATATATATTTTTTTTTTATAACATCGAAACTTGATACAAAATCATTCTTCCCCAATTAAGGCTATGGATGAAAGATAGGATCGTTTGGACGGGGCACCACAAGTTGCGATCTAACCACCCCCAGATAATTCGATATATATATATATATATATATATATATATATATATATATATATATATATATATATATATATTTATATATATATATATATATATATATATATATATATATATATATATATATATATATATATATATATATAAATATATATATATATATATAGAATATATAGAATAATGAATATCATAATAGAATAGAATGTATATATATATATATATATATATATATATATATATATATATATATATATATATATATATATATATATATATATATATATATATATATATATATATATATAGAATATATAGAATAATGAATATCATAATAGAATAGAATATATAATAATATATAAGGTGCTATAACTGATGCACATACTGATTTCATGGACGGTAGTTGTAGTTTCTTGAGATCATCTCAGAGTCGAAGGTCCCGATTGCCTGTCGCGATTTGGCGGATTACCTTGTGAACTAGATGTAGATAAGAGTGGCTACGGTACTGGTGGTTTTGTTCAACTTACACAATCTATAATTATCGTAATTTCCTGATTCGTGTATGTCATTGTTGAGCATTGTTGTTTCAAATAGTTTGATATATGAGCGATAGTCGCGCTCCAGGCAATCGGGACGCTGGACTCATATTCTGACACCGGGTATATCTCACTTTCAAGACCCGAGTTAGATCACCACCTCCATATTATAATCATTTTTTGATCAACATCGAAACTTGATACAAAATCATTGTTTCCCAATTACGGCTAACTTAGGGTTAACTTCCCTCCAGAAATGATTACTAATGATAGCGTTCATATCGAATTAGGTAAATAAATACTGCGAAGACGCCATACATTTTAACGTGTCATTGAAAACTAAGCTGAATCGAAAATATGGTCGAATATGGAGAAGAAGAATTGATAATTTTATATTCCAGAAGCATTTCAAATTGTTCCACATTTTTAATCGAAAATTATCATGAATTATTGAAAATTATTGGACGAGCTTTAGCGAGAATTCAATTTGACATACTGAAAAAAATTGGTATTCGTTTTTCTTTTTTATGTTTTTTTTCGGTTCTTCACAGGTCAAACGACTACAGCTATCAACTTCAAACTTTTTTTCATCATGGTTACGCATCTAAATTAGATCAGTATAGTTCTGTGGCATTATCGGGTAGTACTTTTCTTTATGCATTTTCGAAATTTTGAAAATACCCATTAGAATAACACGGAGGAAAAAAAAATATTTTTATTTTCAAAAGAGTTCAAATTCTGTTTGGAGTTGAATAACATCTTGATACACATTTCTGGAAATCCTCAGCTTGATCGGGTCAGCCATTCTGAAGAAAAAACATAAAATGTGCTGAATTGGTACCACTCGAAGCCGTTTTTACCCATTTATAATTTGAATGTCACCCAATTGACAAATGTAGGCAAAAGTTTGGCAAAAAGGTCGACATACTATTACTATCCGCTCGTATAACAACGCATATATGGCGTTTTCCTAGTATCTAAAACTAAACAAGGAAGATTCTTCAATCACATTGACACTCGAATGAAAAGGAAAGAAAAATGAGCGGAAATAATGAAAAATAATAAGTTGTGATAATGAGAATAAAATAAGTTATTCAATTGATCTTTCAAAAAAAATAACGATACCCACATAAGCCGAAGCTTGTGTTTGGGAAAGGATAATGAATAAGTATGAATCAAACAACAAATAATGACCTTGAAATGTGTAGGTTTTGATAAGAATAGTGATATGAGAAGTCAAATATTGAGAACCGAATCAGTGAAGCGACACAAGAACATTGAGTACTTATTTCAAATTAGTGACAAAACAGAAACAATTATTGATAAACAAACATACCAACATAACATAAGAAACAAACTCATAATTAATTGCTCTACAATTTACTGGAACATAATTTTGATGTAATAATTTGATTGAGATTTTCTGAATATAGAGGGTTCACTTGAAGGAGCCAGTCACACAGTTTACTTTCGGAATTGTTGTATTCGGTCAGAGAAGAGATATGTTTGGGTAAAGAATGTTTAACAATACCGGTTTAAATAAATACAAATTATATTTAAAAAGAGGAATATATTGATTTAAACACACATTATTACAATTATTACACTTTAAAATCACACAATGAAAAGAAGACAAGTCCCTTATGGCGATTATTATTGTTCTTGAAGAGGGTAGTGGAGGGTTCTAAAGGGCAAATGTGGTGGATTTGTTTGTACTTAATGTTTGATGCTGCAGAGGTGAGATCCCCTCGGCCTGGTGACGGAATAGCTGGTGGCGGAGTCGAGATGGAAGTGAAGATACGTAATTTTGAATTTCAATAGAATAAATTGTCACAGATTCAGTACATAATTTTGAAATTCACTAATTTTAGAAAACACTATTCATTCTGAAAATGTCACCACTTTCTCACAGCTTTTTTGCACAACTTGCCTGTGTCGCGGTCCGTAATGAACTGATTCGGATATTTCCTATATTTCTACTGCAATTACATATAGTTCACTCCCTAATTGTATTACACTATCAGAACCAAAGTTTGATTGGTTAAGGTCTCAGAACGCAGAGTTTTGATTGGTTGTCTTTGCTACATTTTGGTCATACATGGCTTTCAAAAGATGCCTGCTCTCCCACGTTGAAACTATATATTCATTACTGATTTTAGAACTACAGATTAAACGTGTGTGAATTGATATAGTCCACATCGTGAAGGGTTTGTATTTAGAAACAAAATAATCACCCTCTTTTTTTAAGTAATAACCATTAGAATTAATTGCTCTTAGCACTTTATAGAACCCAAACACTACATAACTCTGTTTTCCCTCTTAATCTTTTACACCTCCTTGTTGGGACTGTTAAAGTTGAAGACCAAAACCACTTGACAGATCCTTTCATGAATAATGATACTGAAATAAAATAAAACGTAGAAACTGTATGTTATGTTACAAATGAAATAACTTAGGTCCCAGATATATTCCTTGTCTTCGTCCCAAAGAAGGGTGCATTGTTGGGATTTTCATTTGGCAAGATTTGGACGCTCGAGTTTTGTGAAATCCTAGTTCCCATATCTTGCCATTCATCACTCGATGAACGCGTTTCATTTTCATCTCATCCAAGTCCATCCGTCACTCTCCATGGTATTCTATATCTTGTACTACATATCGTATATTTGTTCTCAACTTGGAATATTGGACAAGTTTTCGTTATGAATCGCTTTCTGCACTCCGGATTCATCTGATATTATGTATTCTATATGAAATACCAGATACTATATTATGTATTCTATATGAAATACCAGATACTATATGATGTACTGTATATCCTGCGGTCTACAGTACATCATATATATGTTGTGATGAACAGAGGCGAAGAGAGATTTCATTTAGTTATTTATTTTTGAAACCACATTTTCCCGTTTGAGTTATTCCATCAATCATCGATGTCACTAACATCAGTGATTCAACAAGTTCCGTCATTTCCACGTTTCAACACTAGGCAAACGCGTTATGTGTTGCCGCGTTGATGGATGAGCTGGAACATATCAACTTATATCTTTGGATTGGCTATTATATATATATATATATATATATATATATATATATATATATATATATATATATATATATATATATATATATATATATATATATATATATCTATCCATCTATCTATATATATATATATATATATATATATATATATATATATATATATATATATATATATATATATATATATATATATATATATATATATATATATATATATAATATATACACCTTGAGATTCATACCATTACTTCACTGCCATATCTTATTTTCCATTATTGATTTCCATGATAATGAAGAAGGTTTTGTTTTAATCGTTCACAATCAAGAGGTGACACCTGTTGCTTGGATTTAATTGGTATCTTAATAGCTTCGAGTGATTAACAAAAATTACATCATATATTCTTTTACATCAAAACGGCTGATCCGATTTGAGTGAAAGTTCGGAATTATGTGCATCATTATTATATTGAAATTCCCTGAGAATTTGAAATGTCTCGGATCAAAATTATCTCATGAATATTTTTCTCCAGGTTATTCTAGTGGAATATTTGAAAACTTTGAAATGAGTTTTCTCATAAGTAGTTCAACCGATTGCGCCTCAAATCTATACAGTATCGAATCAAATAATGGCACTTGTGTATGCCGAGTTCCATTAGATTTTGAATTTTCGTTTGACCTGTGGAGCGCGAAAAAAAAGTCACTTTTTTTCGCGTATGGTGAAATTGAGTTTTCGCTTCGCTCATTCAATTACTCATTCCTGCTGTGTATCTCCTCCTCGTCCAGGTTGATAGAACAGCTTGGCGACAGATGCGATCGTCTATCGAGCTATCCAGGTTCTATCCAGGTTCTATCCAGGTTCTATCCAGGCTCTATCCAGGATCTATCCAGGATCTATCCAGGTTGATAGAACAGCTTGGCGACAGATGCGATCATCTATCGAGCTATCCAGGTTCTATCCAGGTTCTATCCAGGATCTATCCAGGTTCTATCCAGGTTCTATCCAGGATCTATCCAGGTTGATAGAACAGCTTGGCGACAGATGCGATCATCTATCGAGCTATCCAGGTTCTATCCAGGTTGATGGAACGGCTTGGCGACAGATGCGATCATCTATCGAGCTATCCAAGTTCTATCCAGGTTGATAGAACAGCTTGGCGACAGATGCGATCATCTATCGAGCTATCCAGGTTCTATCCAGGTTGATAGAACAGCTTGGCGACAGATGCGATCATCTATCGAGCTATCCAGGTTCTATCCAGGTTGATAGAACAGCTTGGCGACAGATGCGATCATCTATCGAGCTATCCAGGTTCTATCCAGGTTGATGGAACGGCTTGGCGACAGATGCGATCATCTATCGAACTATCCAGGTTCTATCCAGGTTGATAGAACAGCTTGGCGACAGATGCGATCATCTATCGAGCTATCCAGGTTCTATCCAGGTTGATAGAACAGCTTGGCGACAGATGCGATCATCTATCGAGCTATCCAGGTTCTATCCAGGTTGATAGAAGAGCTTGGCGACAGATGCGATCATCTATCGAGCTATCCAGGTTCTATCCAGGTTGATAGAACAGCTTGGCGACAGATGCGATCATCTATCGAGCTATCCAGGTTCTATCCAGGTTGATGGAACGGCTTGGCGACAGATGCGATCATCTATCGAGCTATCCAGGTTCTATCCAGGTTGATAGAACAGCTTGGCGACAGATGCGATCATCTATCGAGCTATCCAGGTTCTATCCAGGTTGATAGAACAGCTTGGCGACAGATGCGATCATCTATCGAGCTATCCAGGTTCTATCCAGGTTGATAGAACAGCTTGGCGACAGATGCGATCATCAATCGAGCTATCCAGGTTCTATCCAGGTTGATAGAACAGCTTGGCGACAGATGCGATCATCTATCGAGCTATCCAGGTTCTATCCAGGTTGATAGAACAGCTTGGCGACAGATGCGATCATCTATCGAGCTATCCAGGTTCTATCCAGGTTGATAGAACAGCTTGGCGACAGATGCGATCATCTATCGAGCTATCCTGGTTCTATCCAGGTTGATAGAACAGCTTGGCGACAGATGCGATCATCTATCGAGCTATCCAGGTTCTATCCAGGTTGATAGAACAGCTTGGCGACAGATGCGATCATCTATCGAGCTATCCAGGTTCTATCCAGGTTGATAGAACAGCTTGGCGACAGATGCGATCATCTATCGAGCTATCCAGGTTCTATCCAGGTTGATAGAACAGCTTGGCGACAGATGCGATCATCTATCGAGCTATCCAGGTTCTATCCAGGTTGATAGAACAGCTTGGCGACAGATGCGATCATCTATCGAGCTATCCAGGTTCTATCCAGGTTGATAGAACAGCTTGGCGACAGATGCGATCATCTATCGAGCTATCCAGGTTCTATCCAGGTTGATAGAACAGCTTGGCGACAGATGCGATCATCTATCGAGCTATCCAGGTTCTATCCAGGTTGATAGAACAGCTTGGCGACAGATGCGATCATCTATCGAGCTATCCAGGTTCTATCCAGGTTGATAGAACGGCTTGGCGACAGATGCGATCATCTATCGAGCTATCCAGGTTCTATCCAGGTTGATAGAACAGCTTGGCGACAGATGCGATCATCTATCGAGCTATCCAGGTTCTATCCAGGTTGATAGAACGGCTTGGCGACAGATGCGATCATCTATCGAGCTATCCAGGTTCTATCCAGGTTGATAGAACAGCTTGGCGACAGATGCGATCATCTATCGAGCTATCCAGGTTCTATCCAGGTTGATAGAACAGCTTGGCGACAGATGCGATCATCTATCGAGCTATCCAGGTTCTATCCAGGTTGATGGAACGGCTTGGCGACAGATGCGATCATCTATCGAACTATCCAGGTTCTATCCAGGTTGATAGAACAGCTTGGCGACAGATGCGATCATCTATCGAGCTATCCAGGTTCTATCCAGGTTGATAGAACAGCTTGGCGACAGATGCGATCATCTATCGAGCTATCCAGGTTCTATCCAGGTTGATAGAACAGCTTGGCGACAGATGCGATCATCTATCGAGCTATCCAGGTTCTATCCAGGTTGATAGAACAGCTTGGCGACAGATGCGATCATCTATCGAGCTATCCAGGTTCTATCCAGGTTGATAGAACAGCTTGGCGACAGATGCGATCATCTATCGAGCTATCCAGGTTCTATCCAGGTTGATAGAACAGCTTGGCGACAGATGCGATCATCTATCGAGCTATCCAGGTTCTATCCAGGTTGATAGAACAGCTTGGCGACAGATGCGATCATCTATCGAGCTATCCAGGTTCTATCCAGGTTGATAGAACAGCTTGGCGACAGATGCGATCATCTATCGAGCTATCCAGGTTCTATCCAGGTTGATAGAACAGCTTGGCGACAGATGCGATCATCTATCGAGCTATCCAGGTTCTATTCAGGTTGATAGAACAGCTTGGCGACAGATGCGATCATCTATCGAGCTATCCAGGTTCTATCCAGGTTGATAGAACAGCTTGGCGACAGATGCGATCGTCTATCGAGCTATCCAGGTTCTATCCAGGTTCCATCCAGGTTCTATCCAGGTTCTATCCAGGATCTATCCAGGTTATATCCAGGTTGATAGAACAGCTTGGCGACAGATGCGATCGTCTATCGAGCTATCCAGGATCTATCCAGGTTCTATCCAGGTTCTATCCAGGTTCTATCCAGGATCTATCCAGGTTCTATCCAGGTTGATGGAACAGCTTGGCGACAGATGCGATCATCTATCGAGCTATCCAGGTTCTATCTAGGTTGATAGAACGGCTTGGCGACAGATGCGATCATCTATCGAGCTATCCAGGATCTATCCAGGTTGATGGAACAGCTTGGCGACAGAAGCGATCATCTATCGAGCTATCCAGGATCTATCCAGGTTGATAGAACGGCTTGGCGACAGATGCGATCATCTATCGAGCTATCCAGGTTCTATCCAGGTTGATAGAACAGCTTGGCGACAGATGCGATCATCTATCGAGCTATCCAGGTTCTATCCAGGTTGATGGAACGGCTTGGCGACAGATGCGATCATCTATCGAGCTATCCAGGTTCTATCCAGGTTGATAGAACAGCTTGGCGACAGATGCGATCTTCTATCGAGCTATCCAGGTTCTATCCAGGTTGATAGAACAGCTTGGCGACAGATGCGATCATCTATCGAGCTATCCAGGTTCTATCCAGGTTGATAGAACAGCTTGGCGACAGATGCGATCATCTATCGAGCTATCCAGGTTCTATCCAGGTTGATAGAACAGCTTGGCGACAGATGCGATCATCTATCGAGCTATCCAGGTTCTATCCAGGTTGATAGAACGGCTTGGCGACAGATGCGATCATCTATCGAGCTATCCAGGTTCTATCCAGGTTGATAGAACAGCTTGGCGACAGATGCGATCATCTATCGAGCTATCCAGGTTCTATCCAGGTTGATAGAACAGCTTGGCGACAGATGCGATCTTCTATCGAGCTATCCAGGTTCTATCCAGGTTCTATCCAGGTTGATAGAACAGCTTGGCGACAGATGCGATCTTCTATCGAGCTATCCAGGTTCTATCCAGGTTGATAGAACAGCTTGGCGACAGATGCGATCATCTATCGAGCTATCCAGGTTCTATCCAGGTTGATGGAACAGCTTGGCGACAGATGCGATCATCTATCGAGCTATCCAGGTTCTATCCAGGTTGATAGAACGGCTTGGCGACAGATGCGATCATCTATCGAGCTATCCAGGATCTATCCAGGTTGATGGAACAGCTTGGCGACAGATGCGATCATCTATCGAGCTATCCAGGTTCTATCCAGGTTGATAGAACAGCTTGGCGACAGATGCGATCATCTATCGAGCTATCCAGGTTCTATCCAGGTTGATAGAACGGCTTGGCGACAGATGCGATCATCTATCGAGCTATCCAGGTTCTATCCAGGTTGATAGAACAGCTTGGCGACAGATGCGATCATCTATCGAGCTATCCAGGTTCTATCCAGGTTGATAGAACAGCTTGGCGACAGATGCGATCATCTATCGAGCTATCCAGGTTCTATCCAGGTTCTATCCAGGTTCTATCCAGGTTCTATCCAGGTTGATAGAACGGCTTGGCGACAGATGCGATCATCTATCGAGCTATCCAGGTTCTATCCAGGTTGATAGAACAGCTTGGCGACAGATGCGATCATCTATCGAGCTATCCAGGTTCTATCCAGGTTGATAGACCAGCTTGGCGACAGATGCGATCTTCTATCGAGCTATCCAGGTTCTATCCAGGTTGATAGAACGGCTTGGCGACAGATGCGATCATCTATCGAGCTATCCAGGTTCTATCCAGGTTGATAGAACGGCTTGGCGACAGATGCGATCATCTATCGAGCTATCCAGGTTCTATCCAGGTTGATAGAACAGCTTGGCGACAGATGCCGTTCTTCTATCGAGCTATCCAGGTTCTATCCAGGCTCTATCCAGGATCTATCCAGGATCTATCCAGGTTGATAGAACAGCTTGGCGACAGATGCGATCATCTATCGAGCTATCCAGGTTCTATCCAGGTTCTATCCAGGTTCTATCCAGGTTCTATCCAGGTTGATAGAACGGCTTGGCGACAGATGCGATCATCTATCGAGCTATCCAGGTTCTATCCAGGTTGATAGAACAGCTTGGCGACACATGCGATCATCTATCGAGCTATCCAGGTTCTATCCAGGTTGATAGAACAGCTTGGCGACAGATGCGATCATCTATCGAGCTATCCAGGTTCTATCCAGGTTGATAGAACAGCTTGGCGACAGATGCGATCATCTATCGAGCTATCCAGGTTCTATCCAGGTTGATAGAACGGCTTGGCGACAGATGCGATCATCTATCGAGCTATCCAGGTTCTATCCAGGTTGATAGAACAGCTTGGCGACAGATGCGATCATCTATCGAGCTATCCAGGTTCTATCCAGGTTGATAGAACGGCTTGGCGACAGATGCGATCATCTATCGAGCTATCCAGGTTCTATCCAGGTTGATAGAACAGCTTGGCGACAGATGCGATCATCTATCGAGCGATCCAGGTTCTATCCAGGTTGATAGAACAGCTTGGCGACAGATGCGATCATCTATCGAGCTATCCAGGTTCTATCCAGGTTGATGGAACGGCTTGGCGACAGATGCGATCATCTATCGAACTATCCAGGTTCTATCCAGGTTGATAGAACAGCTTGGCGACAGATGCGATCATCTATCGAGCTATCCAGGTTCTATCCAGGTTGATAGAACAGCTTGGCGACAGATGCGATCATCTATCGAGCTATCCAGGTTCTATCCAGGTTGATAGAACAGCTTGGCGACAGATGCGATCATCTATCGAGCTATCCAGGTTCTATCCAGGTTGATAGAACAGCTTGGCGACAGATGCGATCATCTATCGAGCTATCCAGGTTCTATCCAGGTTGATAGAACAGCTTGGCGACAGATGCGATCATCTATCGAGCTATCCAGGTTCTATCCAGGTTGATAGAACAGCTTGGCGACAGATGCGATCATCTATCGAGCTATCCAGGTTCTATCCAGGTTGATAGAACAGCTTGGCGACAGATGCGATCATCTATCGAGCTATCCAGGTTCTATCCAGGTTGATAGAACAGCTTGGCGACAGATGCGATCATCTATCGAGCTATCCAGGTTCTATCCAGGTTGATAGAACAGCTTGGCGACAGATGCGATCATCTATCGAGCTATCCAGGTTCTATTCAGGTTGATAGAACAGCTTGGCGACAGATGCGATCATCTATCGAGCTATCCAGGTTCTATCCAGGTTGATAGAACAGCTTGGCGACAGATGCGATCGTCTATCGAGCTATCCAGGTTCTATCCAGGTTCCATCCAGGTTCTATCCAGGTTCTATCCAGGATCTATCCAGGTTATATCCAGGTTGATAGAACAGCTTGGCGACAGATGCGATCGTCTATCGAGCTATCCAGGATCTATCCAGGTTCTATCCAGGTTCTATCCAGGTTCTATCCAGGATCTATCCAGGTTCTATCCAGGTTGATGGAACAGCTTGGCGACAGATGCGATCATCTATCGAGCTATCCAGGTTCTATCTAGGTTGATAGAACGGCTTGGCGACAGATGCGATCATCTATCGAGCTATCCAGGATCTATCCAGGTTGATGGAACAGCTTGGCGACAGAAGCGATCATCTATCGAGCTATCCAGGATCTATCCAGGTTGATAGAACGGCTTGGCGACAGATGCGATCATCTATCGAGCTATCCAGGTTCTATCCAGGTTGATAGAACAGCTTGGCGACAGATGCGATCATCTATCGAGCTATCCAGGTTCTATCCAGGTTGATGGAACGGCTTGGCGACAGATGCGATCATCTATCGAGCTATCCAGGTTCTATCCAGGTTGATAGAACAGCTTGGCGACAGATGCGATCTTCTATCGAGCTATCCAGGTTCTATCCAGGTTGATAGAACAGCTTGGCGACAGATGCGATCATCTATCGAGCTATCCAGGTTCTATCCAGGTTGATAGAACAGCTTGGCGACAGATGCGATCTTCTATCGAGCTATCCAGGTTCTATCCAGGTTCTATCCAGGTTGATAGAACAGCTTGGCGACAGATGCGATCTTCTATCGAGCTATCCAGGTTCTATCCAGGTTGATAGAACAGCTTGGCGACAGATGCGATCATCTATCGAGCTATCCAGGTTCTATCCAGGTTGATGGAACAGCTTGGCGACAGATGCGATCATCTATCGAGCTATCCAGGTTCTATCCAGGTTGATAGAACGGCTTGGCGACAGATGCGATCATCTATCGAGCTATCCAGGATCTATCCAGGTTGATGGAACAGCTTGGCGACAGATGCGATCATCTATCGAGCTATCCAGGTTCTATCCAGGTTGATAGAACAGCTTGGCGACAGATGCGATCATCTATCGAGCTATCCAGGTTCTATCCAGGTTGATAGAACGGCTTGGCGACAGATGCGATCATCTATCGAGCTATCCAGGTTCTATCCAGGTTGATAGAACAGCTTGGCGACAGATGCGATCATCTATCGAGCTATCCAGGTTCTATCCAGGTTGATAGAACAGCTTGGCGACAGATGCGATCATCTATCGAGCTATCCAGGTTCTATCCAGGTTCTATCCAGGTTCTATCCAGGTTCTATCCAGGTTGATAGAACGGCTTGGCGACAGATGCGATCATCTATCGAGCTATCCAGGTTCTATCCAGGTTGATAGAACAGCTTGGCGACAGATGCGATCATCTATCGAGCTATCCAGGTTCTATCCAGGTTGATAGACCAGCTTGGCGACAGATGCGATCTTCTATCGAGCTATCCAGGTTCTATCCAGGTTGATAGAACGGCTTGGCGACAGATGCGATCATCTATCGAGCTATCCAGGTTCTATCCAGGTTGATAGAACGGCTTGGCGACAGATGCGATCATCTATCGAGCTATCCAGGTTCTATCCAGGTTGATAGAACAGCTTGGCGACAGATGCCGTTCTTCTATCGAGCTATCCAGGTTCTATCCAGGCTCTATCCAGGATCTATCCAGGATCTATCCAGGTTGATAGAACAGCTTGGCGACAGATGCGATCATCTATCGAGCTATCCAGGTTCTATCCAGGTTCTATCCAGGTTCTATCCAGGTTCTATCCAGGTTGATAGAACGGCTTGGCGACAGATGCGATCATATATCGAGCTATCCAGGTTCTATCCAGGTTGATAGAACAGCTTGGCGACACATGCGATCATCTATCGAGCTATCCAGGTTCTATCCAGGTTGATAGAACAGCTTGGCGACAGATGCGATCATCTATCGAGCTATCCAGGTTCTATCCAGGTTGATAGAACAGCTTGGCGACAGATGCGATCATCTATCGAGCTATCCAGGTTCTATCCAGGTTGATAGAACAGCTTGGCGACAGATGCGATCATCTATCGAGCTATCCAGGTTCTATCCAGGTTGATAGAACGGCTTGGCGACAGATGCGATCATCTATCGAGCTATCCAGGTTCTATCCAGGTTGATAGAACAGCTTGGCGACAGATGCGATCATCTATCGAGCTATCCAGGTTCTATCCAGGTTGATAGAACGGCTTGGCGACAGATGCGATCATCTATCGAGCTATCCAGGTTCTATCCAGGTTGATAGAACAGCTTGGCGACAGATGCGATCTTCTATCGAGCTATCCAGGTTCTATCCAGGTTGATAGAACGGCTTGGCGACAGATGCGATCATCTATCGAGCTATCCAGGTTCTATCCAGGTTGATAGAACGGCTTGGCGACAGATGCGATCATCTATCGAGCTATCCAGGTTCTATCCAGGTTGATAGAACAGCTTGGCGACAGATGCGATCTTCTATCGAGCTATCCAGGTTCTATCCAGGTTCTATCCAGGTTCTATCCAGGTTCTATACAGGTTCTATCCAGGTTCTATCCAGGTTCTATCCAGGTTGATAGAACAGCTTGGCGACAGATGCGATCATCTATCGAGCTATCCAGGTTCTATCCAGGTTGATAGAACAGCTTGGCGACAGATGCGATCATCTATCGAGCTATCCAGGTTCTATCCAGGTTGATGGAACGGCTTGGCGACAGATGCGATCATCTATCGAACTATCCAGGTTCTATCCAGGTTGATAGAACAGCTTGGCGACAGATGCGATCATCTATCGAGCTATCCAGGTTCTATCCAGGTTGATAGAACAGCTTGGCGACAGATGCGATCATCTATCGAGCTATCCAGGTTCTATCGAGGTTGATAGAAGAGCTTGGCGACAGATGCGATCATCTATCGAGCTATCCAGGTTCTATCCAGGTTGATAGAACAGCTTGGCGACAGATGCGATCATCTATCGAGCTATCCTGGTTCTATCCAGGTTGATAGAACAGCTTGGCGACAGATGCGATCATCTATCGAGCTATCCAGGTTCTATCCAGGTTGATAGAACAGCTTGGCGACAGATGCGATCATCTATCGAGCTATCCAGGTTCTATCCAGGTTGATAGAACAGCTTGGCGACAGATGCGATCATCTATCGAGCTATCCAGGTTCTATCCAGGTTGATAGAACAGCTTGGCGACAGATGCGATCATCTATCGAGCTATCCAGGTTCTATCCAGGTTGATAGAACAGCTTGGCGACAGATGCGATCATCTATCGAGCTATCCAGGTTCTATCCAGGTTGATAGAACAGCTTGGCGACAGATGCGATCATCTATCGAGCTATCCAGGTTCTATCCAGGTTGATAGAACAGCTTGGCGACAGATGCGATCATCTATCGAGCTATCCAGGTTCTATCCAGGTTGATAGAACAGCTTGGCGACAGATGCGATCATCTATCGAGCTATCCAGGTTCTATCCAGGTTGATAGAACAGCTTGGCGACAGATGCGATCATCTATCGAGCTATCCAGGTTCTATCCAGGTTGATAGAACAGCTTGGCGACAGATGCGATCATCTATCGAGCTATCCAGGTTCTATCCAGGTTGATAGAACAGCTTGGCGACAGATGCGATCATCTATCGAGCTATCCAGGTTCTATTCAGGTTGATAGAACAGCTTGGCGACAGATGCGATCATCTATCGAGCTATCCAGGTTCTATCCAGGTTGATAGAACAGCTTGGCGACAGATGCGATCGTCTATCGAGCTATCCAGGTTCTATCCAGGTTCCATCCAGGTTCTATCCAGGTTCTATCCAGGATCTATCCAGGTTCTATCCAGGTTGATAGAACAGCTTGGCGACAGATGCGATCGTCTATCGAGCTATCCAGGATCTATCCAGGTTCTATCCAGGTTCTATCCAGGTTCTATCCAGGATCTATCCAGGTTCTATCCAGGTTGATGGAACAGCTTGGCGACAGATGCGATCATCTATCGAGCTATCCAGGTTCTATCTAGGTTGATAGAACGGCTTGGCGACAGATGCGATCATCTATCGAGCTATCCAGGATCTATCCAGGTTGATGGAACAGCTTGGCGACAGAAGCGATCATCTATCGAGCTATCCAGGATCTATCCAGGTTGATAGAACGGCTTGGCGACAGATGCGATCATCTATCGAGCTATCCAGGTTCTATCCAGGTTGATAGAACAGCTTGGCGACAGATGCGATCATCTATCGAGCTATCCAGGTTCTATCCAGGTTGATGGAACGGCTTGGCGACAGATGCGATCATCTATCGAGCTATCCAGGTTCTATCCAGGTTGATAGAACAGCTTGGCGACAGATGCGATCTTCTATCGAGCTATCCAGGTTCTATCCAGGTTGATAGAACAGCTTGGCGACAGATGCGATCATCTATCGAGCTATCCAGGTTCTATCCAGGTTGATAGAACAGCTTGGCGACAGATGCGATCTTCTATCGAGCTATCCAGGTTCTATCCAGGTTCTATCCAGGTTGATAGAACAGCTTGGCGACAGATGCGATCTTCTATCGAGCTATCCAGGTTCTATCCAGGTTGATAGAACAGCTTGGCGACAGATGCGATCATCTATCGAGCTATCCAGGTTCTATCCAGGTTGATGGAACAGCTTGGCGACAGATGCGATCATCTATCGAGCTATCCAGGTTCTATCCAGGTTGATAGAACGGCTTGGCGACAGATGCGATCATCTATCGAGCTATCCAGGATCTATCCAGGTTGATGGAACAGCTTGGCGACAGATGCGATCATCTATCGAGCTATCCAGGTTATATCCAGGTTGATAGAACAGCTTGGCGACAGATGCGATCATCTATCGAGCTATCCAGGTTCTATCCAGGTTGATAGAACGGCTTGGCGACAGATGCGATCATCTATCGAGCTATCCAGGTTCTATCCAGGTTGATAGAACAGCTTGGCGACAGATGCGATCATCTATCGAGCTATCCAGGTTCTATCCAGGTTGATAGAACAGCTTGGCGACAGATGCGATCATCTATCGAGCTATCCAGGTTCTATCCAGGTTCTATCCAGGTTCTATCCAGGTTCTATCCAGGTTGATAGAACGGCTTGGCGACAGATGCGATCATCTATCGAGCTATCCAGGTTCTATCCAGGTTGATAGAACAGCTTGGCGACAGATGCGATCATCTATCGAGCTATCCAGGTTCTATCCAGGTTGATAGACCAGCTTGGCGACAGATGCGATCTTCTATCGAGCTATCCAGGTTCTATCCAGGTTGATAGAACGGCTTGGCGACAGATGCGATCATCTATCGAGCTATCCAGGTTCTATCCAGGTTGATAGAACGGCTTGGCGACAGATGCGATCATCTATCGAGCTATCCAGGTTCTATCCAGGTTGATAGAACAGCTTGGCGACAGATGCCGTTCTTCTATCGAGCTATCCAGGTTCTATCCAGGCTCTATCCAGGATCTATCCAGGATCTATCCAGGTTGATAGAACAGCTTGGCGACAGATGCGATCATCTATCGAGCTATCCAGGTTCTATCCAGGTTCTATCCAGGTTCTATCCAGGTTCTATCCAGGTTGATAGAACGGCTTGGCGACAGATGCGATCATCTATCGAGCTATCCAGGTTCTATCCAGGTTGATAGAACAGCTTGGCGACACATGCGATCATCTATCGAGCTATCCAGGTTCTATCCAGGTTGATAGAACAGCTTGGCGACAGATGCGATCATCTATCGAGCTATCCAGGTTCTATCCAGGTTGATAGAACAGCTTGGCGACAGATGCGATCATCTATCGAGCTATCCAGGTTCTATCCAGGTTGATAGAACAGCTTGGCGACAGATGCGATCATCTATCGAGCTATCCAGGTTCTATCCAGGTTGATAGAACGGCTTGGCGACAGATGCGATCATCTATCGAGCTATCCAGGTTCTATCCAGGTTGATAGAACAGCTTGGCGACAGATGCGATCATCTATCGAGCTATCCAGGTTCTATCCAGGTTGATAGAACGGCTTGGCGACAGATGCGATCATCTATCGAGCTATCCAGGTTCTATCCAGGTTGATAGAACAGCTTGGCGACAGATGCGATCTTCTATCGAGCTATCCAGGTTCTATCCAGGTTGATAGAACGGCTTGGCGACAGATGCGATCATCTATCGAGCTATCCAGGTTCTATCCAGGTTGATAGAACGGCTTGGCGACAGATGCGATCATCTATCGAGCTATCCAGGTTCTATCCAGGTTGATAGAACAGCTTGGCGACAGATGCGATCTTCTATCGAGCTATCCAGGTTCTATCCAGGTTCTATCCAGGTTCTATCCAGGTTCTATACAGGTTCTATCCAGGTTCTATCCAGGTTCTATCCAGGTTGATAGAACAGCTTGGCGACAGATGCGATCATCTATCGAGCTATCCAGGTTCTATCCAGGTTGATAGAACAGCTTGGCGACAGATGCGATCATCTATCGAGCTATCCAGGTTCTATCCAGGTTGATAGAACAGCTTGGCGACAGATGCGATCATCTATCGAGCTATCCAGGATCTATCCAGGTTGATAGAACGGCTTGGCGACAGATGCGATCATCTATCGAGCTATCCAGGTTCTATCCAGGTTGATAGAACAGCTTGGCGACAGATGCGATCATCTATCGAGCTATCCAGGTTCTATCCAGGTTGATAGAACAGCTTGGCGACAGATGCGATCTTCTATCGAGCTATCCAGGTTCTATCCAGGTTCTATCCAGGATCTATCCAGGTTCTATCCAGGATCTATCCAGGTTGATAGAACAGCTTGGCGACAGATGCGATCGTCTATCGAGCTATCCAGGTTCTATCCAGGTTATATCCAGGATCTATCCAGGTTCTAACAAGGTTGATAGAACAGCTTGGCGACAGATGCGATCATCTATCGAGCTATTCAATAATGCACGGCCAAATCACGCATCTCGTCTCTATTGGGGAGACCTGACTGTTCCCATTGGACTCTCTCTCAGGCTGCAAGAAGGCAGTTACATTGGAACATGTCTTCACCCGGTGTTGAATGGAAGCTAAGATGCTCGAGAGCAGGATCGACTGAAGAGTC
This sequence comes from Brachyptera risi, assembly GCA_964007535.1. Classification (NCBI taxonomy): domain Eukaryota; kingdom Metazoa; phylum Arthropoda; class Insecta; order Plecoptera; family Taeniopterygidae; genus Brachyptera; species Brachyptera risi. The sequence goes on from OZ023331.1 coordinate 1,916,388, forward strand.
GAACCTAATTGAGTGAGATGGATGCATGATTATATTGACGATTGACAAGGATAGAATAACGTGTTGTGACTTTTTTGAGAGAGAATCATCACTTTTTTGGGTCAACTTGTATTGTATACCTAATTGTACCAGGCACACGCGAAATATGCGTTGTAAGATGAGCGAGATATCTGAATAAGGTATAAAAGTCCTTGAAGTAGTTCTACACTTGCTACTTCATCGACTCTGGTATTCTTCACACCTTGACGAATATGAGGAATAGGCTTCTGTCAAGTAACAAATGACAAACATCGTCACTATAGCAATACAGCGAACTGGTGGACTACCAAATATTCTGATTGGTCAATTGCAACTGGTGGACATTGTTGTCGGTTTCTCTCAACAATGAGTGACGTCACTTGACAGAAGCCTATAGTTAATTCTTGGGCAAATATCGTATCTAGGAAGCAGTGAATCTCGGCTCATCTCCATATATTTGATGAATGAAAACATTTTTTTTCGAAACGGCTTGTTAGAATTGCTTACAAAATGATGGGTAAGTGTATCATTCATTTTTAAACTCTCAGAGAGAATTTTATTCTTTTTGGAGAGGTTTCTTTTTCTTGAATTTTCTCACTCAGCCTAATCTCATGGGTTTTTTAAAAACTTTTACAAGATATTTCTCAAAATCTATTCAACCGATTTATTCAAAAAACTATACAGTTCCAAGTTGTAAAAGTTGGCCCGTACAAAAAAGTTTCATGTTGATCGGTCTACTTATGTGACATGTGCAGTGCCTACAAAAAAAAAAAACAGAAAAAAACACACGGACAAAGCTCCATAAGAGTGGGATGGAGACTTCGCCACGCTCATCTAACTATAGTAGAAGATCTGGCTAATTATCCAGGAGGAATAGCATACGATGATGTATTTGAGACCGGAAGAATATTGAGTTGATATACTGTTGCGATATTCAATCATCATCGCGCGCAAGAACAAGTTCAATATTCTTCCGCAAGAGGTCAGCAGCTCTTGAGACAACGGCTCGCTCGACAGCTGACACGCGGTCTAACAGAGAAGATGATATCTTCCGCTCTCTTTCTGAAGCCACCGAAAAAGAAGGTCGTGTGGTAACGAGCGGACAGAGGCGCGTCAAATTAGTGTCAATTTTTCACTATCAATTTCTATGATGATGAAGGAGGCTTTGTTTTAATCGTTCACAATCAAGTGGTGACACCTGTAGCTTGAATTTAATAGGTATCTTAATAGCTCTGAATGATTCACAAAAATTACATCATATATATATTTTTTTTTACATCAAAACGGCCGATTCGATTTGAGTGAGAGCTCGGAATAATGTGTATCATCATTGGATTGAAATTTCCTGAGAATTTGAATTCTCTCGGATGAAATATTTCTCATTACTTTTTTTTCTGGGTTATTCTCATGGGATTTGAGAAAAATTTTCTCAGAAGTGGTTCAACCGATCGTGCCTCAAAAATATACAGTACCAAATTAGATAAGGATACTCGTGTTCGCCAAGTTTCAACCGACTCTAAATTTTTGTCCGACCTGCTGTGGAGCGCGAAAAAAAAGTACTTTTTTCTAGATTACGGTGAAATTGAGTCTTCGCTTCGCTCATCCAATTGAATTTATGCCAATATTTGACTCATGTTCATCCGAAGAGGACGAATGGTCAGTTATTCACTCCGCAACAAAATTAAGGGAAAGTGACAATATGTCAATATTTGTCCGAACTGCTGTAACTTCCACAAGAGAGAAATGACAGCGTTTCTGATGTGATTCGAATTTAGCTCAACTCAAACATACCAAATGAAGAATTAATTTCAAATTCCCTTCTTGACTTTGCTGCCCGGATGATGGAAGTGAATCAAATATGCTTTGTGGAATGCTAATCTTCGCTCGACTCTGAAAGGGGCGTGTCGGACTCTATGGACCAAATGCGCCCTCCGAAGGTGTTCTCCAAGTGTTTGATCGCAGTACAGGCAAGGGGAGGGGGGAGGGGGACACGTTGCTTGCATGGAAGCTGATTGGCCCATCTGGGGGCGACACCAGTGTGTTTATAAGAGTGAATCTCTTATAGAACACGGGATTGGAATGAAGATTACATTTGGCGTCCAACGTGTGGCCAAGTGTTGAGTGCGGACAACATATCAGGGGAAGTGACAGAAAGATGAAGTCGAAGGGAAGTCGGTCAAACTGTGAGATATGAAGAGGAAGTTGATGGGTCTCCCGGCTGAGAATATCAGTCTGATTCCGTCTGCTAATTATATGTGGAAAATGTGTTCAGGCTCGATTTCAGAGGGATTTTAACTATTGTAAATATCTTCAAACGATTGTATGACGATTCTACTCGGTTGACTGGCCACTAATGGCATCAAATATTTACTTGACCTTGGATAAAATATTGGTGAACGCTACTGGTATATTTTGTGACTGGTTGAATGACTTTTTGGGATACAATGAGCAATTCCAGCGACAACTATCATTCAATGTGAACGTGGGAGCAGAACACAATAGTTGCATCGCAGTTCGGAGCAGAATGAATCTAACACTTCTTGTTGATACCAACCCATTTCATCACGATATGGAGAAGGTGACCCAACTCGGGTTTTGGAAGTGAAATATTTCCGGTGACAGCGCCCGAGTCTAGGGTCCCGATTTACTGTAGCGCAACTATAGCTTTCATATCGAACTATATAAAACAACAATGATCAGAATTGCTATATACACGGCTCAGTGGAGTTATGATTGATGAGCGTAGCGAAGTCTCCATCCCACTCTTATAGAGCTTTGTCTGTGTGTTTTTTTTTTTTTTGTAAGCACTCCACAGGTCGCAAGGGTTGACTGATGAACATGAAACTTTTTTTGTACACGCAAACTCATCCAACTTAGAACTGTATAGTTTTTGGAATGAATCGGTCTGACCGATTTGGAGAAATATCATCTCAAAGTTTCTAAAAACCCAATAAGATTTGGCCAGACGGAAAATGTTGAAAAATAAAATCTCTTCAAATGGAATGAAATTTTCTTTAAATGTGTATACATGGATTTTACACATCATCACGATTTTGTAAGCAATTCTGACCAGTCGTTTTGAAGAAAAAAATAAAATGACTGATAATATTCATAAAATATATCATAAAAATTATGACAGAATTAAGTTGTCGAGATTCACTGCTTTCTAGATTCAAGAGTTGACCAACAATGAAGTATTTTTTATATGCGTCAAGGTGTGTAGAACACCAGAGTCAATGAAGTGGCAAGAGTAGAACTACTTTAACTACTTTCATAGCTTATTCAGATATCAAGGTGTTTAGAATATCAAAGTCGATAAAGTAGCAAGAGTGAAACTACTTCAAGGACTTTCATACCTTATTAAGATATCTCGCTCATCTTACAACGCATATTTCGCATTTAACTAGTGTTAGCAATTGGACTTCTTTTTTACGGAAATGATCGATTTTGTGAGTTGAACAATGCCACCGGTACCTTAGCCACTCTCATCTACACCTGGTTCACAAGGGAATCCGCTAGATCCTGACAGACAATCGGGAACGTTTGCTGTGAAGTGACCACAAGAAACCACAAACGCCTTCCATGTTATCAGTATGTGAGTTGGGTCACCTTATTTATATTATGATGGAATAAGTTGGCATCACTACATCGTGAGTCAAATATCCACAGAAACTATCGGAATAGAAACAACAGTCAGCAGTATGCTTGCACCTCACCACCCACTAGATCTACTCCGATCCAGAGTCGGTAGATTGGATCACTACAACCTCATGCAGTCCACAAGAAGGCGATTGTTGTGGAGACAGTGGAGTGACAGGAGTGACAGCAGTGACAGGAGTGACAGTGGTGACAGCTGTGAGACTGGGAGCAGACAGAGTGACAAGGTTCAGAGCGAGTGAAGTGTCCGAAGTGACAACTGAGGGGGTTGTTAACACCCTAATGATGCCAAGCATCGCGTCCAACAACAGCTATTTCAATTATTCCAGCTCATCAATCGTACTGCTTTCTCTCTCTCTCTCTCTCTCTCTCTCTCTCCCTTGCTCTTTTCAACCCCTTCCTCTCCCTTGCTATTTCCCTCTCTCTTTCTCTCTCCCTCTCTTTCTCTATCTCTATTTCTCTCTCTCTCTCTCTCTCTCCCTTGCTCTTTCCAACCCCTTCCTCTCCCTAATATTTCCCTCTCTCTTTCTCTCTCCCTCTCTTTCTCTATCTCTATTTCTCTCTTTCTCTCTCTCTCTCCCTTGCTCTTTCCAACCCCTTCCTCTCCCTAATATTTCCCTCTCTCTTTCTCTCCCCCTCTCTTTCTCTATCTCTATTTCTCTCTCTCTCTACCTCTCTCCCACTCTTCCTGTTCCCACTTCTCCTATCTCTCTCTCTCCATCTATTTCTCCCTCTCTCCCTCTCTCTCTCTCTCTCCATCCCTCTCCCTCTTTTTCTCTCTCTCTTCTCTCTCTCCCTCTCTCTCCCCCTCTCTCTTCCTCCCTCCAACTCTCTCTCTCTCTCTCTCTCTCTCTCTCTCTCTCTCTCTACCCCTCTCTCTCTCTCTCTCTCTCTCTCTCTCTCTCTCTCTCTCTCTCTCTCTCTACCTCTCTCTCTCTCTCTCTCTCTCTTCTCCCTCTCCCTCTCTCTCTCTTCCTTCCTCCAACTCTCCCTCTCTCTCTCTCTCTCTCTCTCTCTCTCTCTCTCTCTCTCTGTCCCCTCTCTCTCTCTCTCTCTCTTTCTCTCTCTCTCTCTTCTCCCTCTCCCTCTCTCTCTCTTCCTTCCTCCAACTCTCCCTCTCTCTCTCTCTCTCTCTCTCTCTCTCTCTCTCTCTCTCTCTCTCTCTCTCTCTCTCTCTCTCTCTCTCTCCCACCCTCTCTCTCTCTCTCTCTCCCACCCTCTCTCCCTCTCTCTCTCTCCCTCTCTCTCTCTCTCCCACCCTCTCTCCCTCTCTCTCTCTCTCTCTCTCTCTTCCTTCCTCCAACTCTCCCTCTCTCTCTCTCTCTCTCTCTCTCTCTCTCTCTCTCCCTCTCTCCCACCCTCTCTCTCTCTCTCTCTCTCTCTCTCTCTCTCTCCCTCTCTCTCTATCTCCCACCCTCTCTCCCTCCTCCTCCTCTACCTCCTCCTTGTGTGCCGACCGGTCGTCTCGGCTGAGCCTCAGCACTGACGGCCGGGAGCTCCGAGTGATAGAAGCAGCAGCTATTAATTATCGTCATCACCCGGCAGCAAGAAGTCAAAGTAGAGGGAAAAGCAACCACACTGTTTTGCGTGTTTTCTGTCTCATAAATATGATGATTTATTTACATTTAAATACGATCTTATAATTTATGAATAACTTCCACTTAGAAACTAAACAACTTTTGAACACGTTGAGGAATAGTTCATGCTATAATTTTCAATTACGAAACATGTATACAATAAATAACGTTCCGTCGAGATTTCTCCCTTGATAACCAGGATAGAAAATCCGGATGGCAAAGCTACACATCTTCTGGAATATAAAATGGAATTACTCGAACTGAAATATAATCCAACTTTTAATAATACAAATTTGTCCGTCTTGATAAGAGTTTAGTTATACAGAATTATAATTATATATCTTGGAAAAGATTAAAACTTCCGGAGCGAAGTGATGAATTTGGCACACCCTGCAACTGCAACTTCTTGAGTACAGCACACGGTGTTGTTCGGAAAAGTTTGCTCGCTTCCATTAGGGAAATCCAATCGAAGTCCACTTGGTTAATTCTCAGCCGGCGGATTACACGTGGCCCAGTTCGGTAAGTTCCCCAGAGGAGCGCGCATTAATCATCAGCTCCCCCCCCCCCCCGCCTCCTGAAGAACAACAGCCGGCCTCGCACCTTGACTAGCATGGGAGATACCGGACTGGGCCAGAGAGGCCAGATACTGGGGAGAAAAGTGGCCAACTCTCGCGCAGGACGCCATTTTTTGTCCGAATTCTTCATCCAAAAGTGTCGTAAACATATAGCAGTTAGTCAATAAGATGCCAGAGCTTTCACCTGAAGCTGTTTCCTAACCGATGTGATGCAGTCTAGCACACGCTCTCAAACATCTGATCTGACTACTGGACAAAACATGGCGTCCTTGAGAGAGATATCTCAGTAGCCAATAGGAAACAGTCACCAAGTTGGCCACTCTCTCCCCCAGTATCTGGACTGGGCAACCGAGTCCAGGGAGCCGGGAATCTTGACCACGTGGGTCAGCCACGATGTGGACGCAGTGACACCAACCTCTTGTATGACTCGTATCATAATATAAGGAAGGTGCTTCAACTCCCATACTGATAACATGGAAGGCACTTGTGGTTTCTTGCGGTCAGTTCAGAGCCAAAGGTCCCGATTGCCTGACACGATCCAGTGGATTCCCTTGTGGAGTAGATGTAGGTAAGAGTGGTTACGGTACCGGTAGCATTGTTCAACTCACAAAAATCTGTCATTCTCTCAAAAAAACAAATGCAACTCTCATTATAAAAATTATATCAAGACGCTTATAAGCATTGTTGAATATTATTGATTCATCTTTCTCAATATAAATCGATGAATGAGAGAATATACGGTAGCGCTAGAGGCAATTGGGACCCTGAACTCGGGAACTGACCCCGGGAATAATACACTTTCAAGACTCAAGTTGGAACACTTCCTATATATCATCAGGACACCTATTCTTGAGATAAAGGAGATGTGAGAAAAATAATGAGTGAGAAAACGATTATCTCACTTAAAATGGCCGATTTACTATCACCAATCGGCCATTTTAAGAGAGATAATTTGTTTTCTCACTCACTTTTAATTTTCTCACATCTCATTCATCTCAGGAATAGGGGTACTGATGAGCCTACCGGAAATTCACATTCCATATTATATATCCGACCAAAGAAAAAATGTTCCAATTTTTTTTTTATTATTATTCCACGTGGCATACAAGTTCAACTTGAAACTCTTCTCACATATTGGTGTCACATCAGAATTGGGTGAGATTTTTTTTTAAGAGAAATTGATTCGACAGTTTTTCCGGAAAAAATCGGAAAGTGTGAAAATCCTCATGCGAATAAGCCGAATGGATAAAACTTGAAATGTGAAGATTTTCAGGAGGTTTGATATTTCATTAATGTGTCTCTATTTTTCATCGCTGGTCAAGTATTTGAACATTCTTGAAAATCCATTGCTTCAGGTCAATTTTCACTAGCGATATTTTTGATACTTTTCCTAAATCAGTCGGAATTTCATTGAATAATTTTTGAATGAGGAATCGCTTCTCTTGTCTACCACAAGAATTATAAGATGAAGTTTCTACAAGATTTCCTCTCTGTCTTGTCACGTGTTGATGATTGACTGTATTCTTATAATTGGTATCAAAATAGTTCGTAATTAGAATATCAGAAGTGAAAATTCTTCAAATTGATTAGATCATCATTCATTTTTTCATATCCATTTTCTGATTCGATGATTTTGAATATTCTCTTTTGTATATTTCCAATCTTATTCAAATGATTATCAGTTGTACAGGCCCATGAGAGAATACCATATCTCAATACGGATTCTATAAGTGCATGATGAACTAAATCGCTTTACAGTGTTGAAGAATATTTTTCTGGATGTGATCATAGATGTTGTTAAAGCTTTTAGAATTTCTGACTCATGAATTATTAGCTTTCTTGGATAATTTATCCATGTATTCTTAGGCCTACATTAAAATGAAATGTATTATTAATATTTGTTTTTATTGTTGTCATTCCTACAAGATTGATTAAGGCCTATACTTGTTGAGTTTACTACTAATAACACTATTGAATCACTAGTATTTGTATATTCATATTCATGTATAGTTAATTATTTCATCTCATTATTGTAATTTTTATTTATTGGACAATGTGTAAGTGTTAGGTATTTATAAGAAATAAGAATTACTCTGCTATTATTTTTAAACTGCTGTATATTAATGACTTGCCATATATTGTTCGCACATTTATATGCAACGATCAACATGGATTAATAAATAAATGAAATGAAATGAAATTAAACTATCACTAATGTATTGAGATCAATGATGATTTTTTTTTTTTTTTTTGATAATAATAGTGATAATAATGAATATCATTATTATTATAATCACGAATAATATTTCTACTCCAAGGAGACAGTTTTACACACAGCGATTGTTGCTGCTGATAAGAATATCACACCACTCAATCTCAATGACAGGGAGATCAAACCGAGTGAAGAAATAATCGACACCGGCCAGAAAAATGAAGATTGGGGTAGAAAAGTCTTGCATGGGCGACATCTCTACCAGTTGAATCAACAACACGTCGATAAGACTGCATCGAACAAGTGGCTGACAGTTGGTGGGTTGTTTGGGGAAACAGAAGGATTCATGTGTGCCATTCAGGACCAAGTTATCAATACCAGAAATTACAACAAATTCATCATCAAGAACAAAGATATTATGGATGACACATGCAGACAATGTCACATCACAGCAGAAACTATAGACCACATTATTGGAGGCTGCAAAATGTTATGTCAGACTGATTATTTGCATTGACCCAATCAGGTAGCAAATATTGTTCACCAGAAAATTGCATATAAGTATCACTTTACTGACGCTCTCACACCATATTATAAATATAATCCGAGCTCTATACTGGAAAACGAACGCTGTAAGTTGTATTATGACCGAGCTATCATCACGGACAAAACTATACACTACAATAGACCTGATATCGTCCATATCGACAAAACGGCAAAAGTTGGTTGTGTGATTGATATGGCTGTACCACTAAGTCAGAACCTGATGAAAACTCGTGAAGAGAAAAGAGCTAAATATGTTGAGCTTTCTCAAGAATTGAGAGAACTGTATGGGCTGAAGAGAGTGACCATAGTACCTGTAATAATCTCGGCAACTGCATGAAGTGATACCAACCGGAATCCATAAAAGCCCAAGAACTCTTGATATTTTAGATAATACATTAATTGAAATGCAGAAAGCGGTCATATTGAACTCTTGTCAATTCGTGGAAATTCCCAGATATCCACTGAGGTAATTTATTGTACCAATAATTGTAATTGAATATAAGTTCAGTGGCAGTTTGGCACGCATGTGTACCCGCTCCACTAAACCTTCCACCGGGAAACCGAGAATTGATTCAATAAAATGATAATGATAATAATGATAATTTGTTCTATCGAAGACTGTACAAACTGTATGATATACGTCATGAATCATTCAATATGAATATAATACACTTCGTTCAAGAATAGAAGGGAGCTGAAAAATCGTCAACAGAGTAAAAATCATTTTCACATAGCAGCTTCTTAACTCTGGATTCAAACATATGTATGCTGGAAATCAATTCAATGTCTATTGGTGGGTTGTTATAAAACTATGACATTGAATATTGCGGTCCTTTCTTATACAGCATAAGTCTATGTTTGTCCACACGTAAGTCATTATGACGTCGTGTATCATGTTGCTGGATTTCATGGTTACATTGAAACAGTTTGAAATTCTCTTTCACAAAAACGACGGACTTGAGAGTAAAAATACGAGGTGATGATAGAATCATAACTGTATCAGAATATGACATTCGTTGGGAACAGATGTCATCACGATTGTAACAAATGTGATATGTTGCCATCTAAAGCTCATAATCCGTGGACCTTCTCCACAAACAACGTTCTACAGACATATCAGTGAGTCAATAACCGCCCCACACACATTTCATTATTGTATTATTTCATTTGATCACGGTCCATTCATTTCCTGTACCACTCTTCGGATATAATTCTGCCCGAATCCCTCATTACCAGTTATACACTTCATGCCACGGATAATTGCATGGTTACGAGCAATATTCGCTAATTGGTATAACCAATTCACCAGCCAATCACCGACCAAGCCAGCGGATAAAACTTTCGAAACTGGCAATCAGGTTTTAAAATCCATGATTATTATTGTTACCAGTCGTTGATAAAACTGATTTATCAGGGATTAATAATATTAATACGACTTGTATCGAATTGACCTCTGTCAAACGTGAATAATTGATGGCTGGTTGATTGGCCAGCTGATCCAGCAGTCTGCAGTCAGCAGCAGAGCATTGGTTCGAACCCCGTCAATCACAGTCAAGTACAGCTTCCATCCCGGCAATTGATAGCAACATCAAACAAGTTTCCCGCAGTTTCTGTCTGTGGTCCGGCTGATGCTGGGCTGGTTCCTGCAATCTGGGCCACGACCGCTTCCTTCCGCATCACCCATGAGAATAATTCATTTCACCGGCACAGTAGCTGAGTGGTTAGCGCACTTGCTTCGTGTGACCCGGGAGGTGAAGGGAGATAGCGGACCCGGTTCGATCCCCGCCACCGTCCATCTTTACAGGGGTTTTTCGTGGTTTCCCTCTGTAGTCTAGGCTAATGCCGGGATGGTCCCCACAATATAGGCCACGACCGCTCCCTTCCCACTATCCTTCCAATTACCCATAGAACCTTCATTTCATTTTTTTTTTTTTTTTAATAACATCGAAGCTTGATACAAAATCATTGTTCCCCAATTAAGGCTATGGATGAAAGATAGGATCGTTTGGACGGGGCACCACAAGGGCGATCTTACCACTACATTTCATCATCCCATCATCTCATCAATCATTCATCCGACGCCAATAGATCTCAGTCATCATTACACTGCGTCGTTAAACCCAATATATGAAAATAAAATATTCATTTCATCATTACATCATCCCATGACTGTGTGATGGATCGTTCAGACCACTCACTGGTCACTGGGATTGTCAAGTGGGGTGGGGGTACCACCCTTCCCCCCACTACCCTCACGGTCGCATATTTCAAAAGAATAACTGATGCTGCAATTGGAAGTACAAACCCCATACTCATTGGTGATATTCAATCTAATGGAATCGTTGTGGCAATTGAAGTTGAATTTGAGAGAAAGAGAGATGATTTTTAAATTTTTTTAATTGGGAAAACAAAAGTTAGAAACATTACAATAACAAAATTCACATCGCTTGATCCACAAAGCCTTATAAGGGCTTGACTGTGGCGACAACATAAATAAAATAACTATATAAAAACACACACAAAATGAGTTGAAAAGCAGGGGAAAAAACCACAACCTAAAATTACGAAAGAAAACAAGACATGTGCAAAGTTAATCAATTGGAGAAAAAAGTAAGCACACAATGAATTACTGAGAAAAATGCTTGCGCAGAAACCAAACACTCACACTTGTCACATTTGCATCCCGATACAACCGAAATGCGAAAACGCTCCAATCTGAATCTGAATGATCTTAATGATATGGAGAATTAATACAAATGATACAGAAATTGTTCAACTCGTCTCATTAATGAAACTGAATGTCGGTTCTATGCAAACAAAATGAACCTCTCATCGAGTTGTCCGAGAAAACTATGGTCCACAATAATTGACATTTCTGGTAGGAAAGTGAGAGATAATTCCGATCAATTGAATGAACTTATTGATGGCAATGCATATATATTACCGAGTGTGACCCTCAGAAAGTGGCTGATGAGTTTGCAAAACACTTCACGGACCTTTAACGCAAATCCAGCTTGAACTGTTTTGGAAAGACAATTATCCAAACCTCGAGGCAATGATCCTATATTCACCCACAATAGAAATCATTGGATGAGCGAAGTGAAAACTCAATTTCACCATACCCGAAAAAAAAGTACCTGTTTTTGTTTTGTTTTTTTTTTGTTCGCGAGCTCCACAGGTCAAACAAAAATTCAAAATCGGTTGAAACTTGGCACACACAAGTGTCCTTATCTAACTCGATACTGTATAGTTTTGAGGCACAATCGGTTCAACCACTTCTGAGAAAACTTATTTCAAAGTTTTCAAAAATCCCATAAGAAGAACCGGGAGGAAAAAATTCGTTGGAAATATTTCATCCGAGAGAATTCAAATTCTCAAAATATCTCAATATAATGATGATACCCATTATTCAGAACTTTCACTCGAATCAAATCAGCCGTTTCTATGTTAAAAAATATTTAATGTTATTTTTATAAATCACTCAAAGCCATTAGGATACCTATTAAATGTGGGCAACAGGTGTCACCAATTGATTGTAAACGATTAAAACGAAGCCTTTTTTCATCATCATAGAGATCGATCAGGACATAGGATGGCAGTGACATAATTGTTCGGATCTCAAGGTGTGTGAATATAATTAACCAATCCAAAGATGCAAGTTGATATAAGTAGCTCATCCATCAACGCGGAAACACATAACGCGTTTTCCCAGTAACTACAATACAAACTCTTAACAAGTTCTTGACTCCAGCCTCAGAGTCTGAAGTGAGAGATCTTATCACCCAACTGTAGGACAATACGGCAAGTGGGTCTGATGATATTGAACGAGCACGATCAAGGCAGCTATAGAGTATTTACTAACTCGTTCATGTTTGCAATCTCTGTTTTGAGACGGGTATTTTACCTCGGGCATCAGAAACTGCAATAATTATTCCAATACATAAAAGACGAGAGAGGTTCTTCAGGTAACTATAGACCCATTCCATTACTATCACAATGATCAGAATTGTTATGAAAATGCATAAAGATTGGACTATTGATCCATTTGGATAGATATTTGGATGGACCATCAATTAGTAGAGCGATATGCATAATTAAAACATTATAGGCCTATCACTAATTCAATTTGTCCATTTTGTATAATGATGAACTTCACATCTGCTGTCAATGGAAAGAAGTGATCATTGCCCAAGAGACTTAGTTTCAAAGTGGAAGATATCAACATTCGTGTGTTTATACTGAAAGACTTTTATCTACGGCAAAAAATTATGGTGACAGACAGCGCAGTTCTGGTGTTGAAGACCATTAGTTTTAAATAATCAAAATGGGGTGGTAAGATCGCCCTAGTGGTGCCCCGTCCAAACGATCCTATCTTTCATCATTAGCCCTAATTGGGGAACAATGATTTTGTACCAACTTTCGATATTATTTTTTGAAAAATAAAAAATTGGATCAACACAATATAGCTAAGCGGATTAGGTCGACTAAACATCACAATTCGGGGTTTTTTGATAGAAGCATGAATTTTGGCTCAGATGCTCAGAGAAATGAGCTGATCAATCTCAGATGAGGTGGGAAAAAAAAGTTCACCCTCGCGACCGTGGCAGGGGTGAACAAATTTGGGGATGTTCAAACCAAAATAGTTGTTTTTCGTAATTTCGAACTGAATCAAGAAGACTATGTGGGCCTAAGCCTCCCGCTTGAATCAGGGTTGGGTGTGAAGTAGTGTGGATTGAGATTTACTTTCTTCCGAATCTAATCTTATCTACTCTAGCCTCACACTCACCCCCTCGCCGTGCACCTACACTGTTTCCCCCGCAGCGCTGCATGTGGCTGGCGCTCTGACGTCACGGCGTGGGGGGCCGGGGGGGCCGGGGGGGCGAGGGGGGTTATCCCGCCGCTGCCACCAGAGTAACAGTGGAGGCAGGACCGACCGGGCCACCGAGGTGCATCCACAGCGCTGACGTCATTGCTCAGCTGGCTGCATGCTCGACCTCGCCGGCTCACTCGATACGTCCACAGCTGACTGCTCCATTCTCTTCGATCGCTAATAACAATCAGTTCGGTCAAACGGGTGTTGAGAGAGGAACGGAATGCATCGTGTATAAGAGGATGTCATCGGCTCAAGGTTCCGACCTCCAGTATCATTGCTTTTACACCAAGTTCTAATATTCATGATACAATTAAGACAAATATATCTCATTTCCAGTTGAATTCAGACATACATCATCACTCGACAAGATCTGGAGCCGACATCCATGATGCATTTCACAGAACAACTTTATGTCGACAAGACTGTACTTTCAAGGGTATCACATTTTGCAACATGCTTCCTGATTATATCTCATGTATTGACTCCCTAATGCTTTTCAAAGTCGAATGGAAGACATTTTTGATCTTGAACTTTTTTCACTGTGAGAATGAGTTTTTTGACGCATGCAAGGAGGATGTATAGTATCATGGAGAACAAACGAGGAACGAACGAAGAATATGATGAGACTGAATGTATGTATGAATGAATGTGGGGAATGAATGTGGGGAATGAATGTGGGGAATGAATGTGGGGAATGAATGTGGGGAATGAATGTGGGGAATGAATGAATTAATGTGGGGAATGAATGTGGGGAATGAATGTGGGGAATGAATGTATGAATGTGGGGAATGAATGAATTAATGTGGGGAATGAATGTGGGGAATGAATGTGGGGAATGAATGTATGAATGTGGGGAATGAATGTGGGGAATGAATGTGGGGAATGAATGTGGGGAATGAATGAATGAATGTGGGGAATGAATGTGGGGAATGAATGTGGGGAATGAATGTATGAATGTGGGGAATGAATGTGGGGAATGAATGAATTAATGTGGGGAATGAATGTGGGGAATGAATGTATGAATGAATGTGGGGAATGAATGTATGAATGAATGTGGGGAATGAATGTGGGGAATGAATATGGGGAATGAATGTGGGGAATGAATGAATTAATGTGGGGAATGAATGTGGGGAATGAATGTATGAATGAATGTGGGGAATGAATGAATTAATGTGGGGAATGAATGTGGGGAATGAATGTATGAATGAATGTGGGGAATGAATGTGGGGAATTAATGTGGGGAATGAATGAATTAATGTGGGGAATGAATGTGGGGAATGAATGTGGGGAATGAATGTATGAATGTGGGGAATGAATGTATGAATGAATGTGGGGAATGGATGAATGAATGTGGGGAATGGATGTATGAATGAATGTGGGGAATGAATGAATGAATGTGGGGAATGAATGCATGAATGAATATGGGGAATGAATGTATGAATGAATGTGGGGAATGAATGTATGAATGAATGTGGGGAATGAATGTATGAGTGTGCAGTATGTTGTCTGTTGATGTTATTTTCTTCATCTGTATATCTTACACATATATTTCTATTTTCAGTCCATATTATGTCGTGTTCCATGATATTTCTCACGTGCCTTGCATTTTATCATGACCTATTAATTTTTTTTATCCAACATTTATCATTATAACAAAACACTTAATTGTTATGAACAGAATTACAAATGGTATGTGAAACTATACAAGGAAGATTCTTCAATCACTTTGCCACTCGAATGAAAAGGAAAGAACAATGAGCGTGAATAATGAGGAATAATAAGTTGTAATAGTGAGAATAAAATAAGTTGTTTAATAAATATTTTCGAAAACATAATGATACCCACATAAGCCGAAGCTTGTGTGTGGGAAAGGATAATGAATAAGTATGAATCAAACAACAAATAATGACCTTGAAATGTGTAGGTTTTGATAAGAATAGTGATATGAGAATTCAAATATTGAGAACCAAATTAGTGAAGCGATACAAAAACATTGAGTACTTATTTCAAATTAGTGACAAAACATGGGAAATTATTAGAATTTTCCATAGAATGTGAAAATCGAATTGACAAATAAGGTATTGAATTGAATCGAATTCTATTCCATGTCATCATGCACGGTATGATCACACCATATGTATTGTTTCCATTCCTCAAGAATCGAGCATGTTCCAGTATATCTCTGATTGGAATATGTTAATAGTCCTGCAAGATGGACTCAATATTCCTGAGAGAAGGCAAACCAGGAGCGTCGAGTAATAGATCCCTGTGGAGAGCTGTGGCTCGATAATGGTTGTTATTCCTCGAATTATTCAGGAATCAGCGATTATGGATTGAGTCTTGGGGAATGCGGTTCCGACGAACTGCTCGCGAGCAAGAAGTGGGTCGCGGGTCAATCCGATCCGGGCAGCCCAATCTCACACAACTCCAACTGGAGAACAATTAGGATTCCATTTCCATCGTCTTGAATAATTATACTGGCCAAACTCAGCATATGCGTTGTAAGACGAGCGAGATATCTGAATGGGGTATACAATCAGAGTCGGTAAAGTAGTACTACCCTTCATCGACACCTGTATTCCACACATCTGGAAGTATATGAACAATACTATAGTTCATTGTTGGGCAAATATCGAATCTAGGAAGCAGTGAATCTTTCTTGCAGGCGCTCGTATTTCACGCCGCAAACTCTCACGGCCGTAATTTTTGTGATATCAATAGGAGTGTTTTTGCATTCTGTTATTGATTGAAAAACAAAGGTTATTGCGAATACAGAATTTTGAATAAAAAATTTGTGATTTTAATAATTCTTCAAATGGGAGATGGAAAAATTTCTAGTTTACGAAAACCTAGATACTTACTTTTTAATACCGGAAAAAAACATGGAATGTGAAATATATCAGAAGTGTGAGCTGTGGAATTAACGGCGTTTATGTGAATATGAGTTCGGCGGGCTAGTCTATGGGTTGCGCCTAGCACACGATGCATGTTAAAGTAGAGTCCGAAGCGAGTGAACAACGAGCCCGTGTAGAGCGCCTGCGGCCTCTCAACATGATTCTTCTATAATTTCTATATATTTGATGAATAAGAACAAATAATTGTTTTTTTCTCTTAGAAACGGTGGCTTCGATTTCTATACAAGATGGTGATGATATGTTTAATTCATGTGTTCAAATTATTCAAAGGAAATTGTATTCCATTTGAAGAGATTCTTAGATGAGCGACAGTGAGGACTCCACCCAGCTCCAATTGAGCTTTGTCTTTGTTTTTCTTTTCTTTTTCTGAGCACTCCACAGGTCGCAGGGCTCGACTAATCGACATGAAACTTTCCTGTGTACACGCAAACTATTCCAACTTGGAACTGTATTGTTTTTTAAATGAATCGGTTTAACCAGTTTTGAGAGATATCATCTCAGAATTTCTACAAAAACCCATAAGATCTGGCTAGGCAAGAAAATTTGAAAAATAAAATCTCTTCAAAAAAATGAGAAATTATGTGAAGGTGTACAGAATATGAATGGTACACATTATAACCATCATGTATGCAATTCGAACCGGTCGTTTAAAGAGAGAAACAATCAATTTCAAGTCATTTTATTCTTGGTTCTCCATAAACATACATAGAGATAGAACACTATTTTGCGAGTACATTCAAGAATTCTGAGTACAATTCTGAATGTCGGTATATTGAAGATTCAAGAAGACCTCATAGGACAGTGTCTTGCGTGCGGGTTCAGAACCTATACTGTTCATGGAGAAACAATATGAAAAAAGTCAACTCAATTCAATTCAAACAATTGAATCAACCGACTGTTTCTATCCATCAAAGATATGGATATAATTCGTGATTAAAAGCTAACCAGGTGGCAGCACTGTCGAAGTGGGCGATTGGCAGTCCTGAGGCAGTTAGGCCCAGATGTCGTGTTGTTGTATGCTCACACACATTATATTTGTAATTAATATTGTAATTTTAATGATTAATAATTTCAGTGGTTTTAATTTTGTATTTTATATTGTATTCACACATTGATTAATTTGTATATTATTTGAAAGTATCTGCCACCGCCCAGTTCACTACAACGTCACCAGATGTCAGCCACTTTGCTTTTAATCACGAATAGCACAATTACCGGTTGTTGCGAAGATTCACTGCTTTCTAGATCAGATATCCGCCCATCAATGGAGTACATTCTTTAAATGCTTCAATGTGTGTAGAATACCAGAGTCGATGAAGTAGCAAAGGTAGAACTATACCTCAACGACTTTTCTTAAACCTTATTCTGATATCTCGCTCATCTCACGAAGCATATGTTGCGTTTGCCCGATATTTCTCCAACATTCTTGGCCAGACCAATCTTACGAGGTTTTCAGAATCTTTGGGATGATATTTCTCAGAATTGGTTCGAGTATACACAGAAAGTTCCATGTCGATCAGTCAAACCCTGCTACATGTGGGGTGCTTAGAAGAAAAACACTGACATAGCTCTATGAAAGTGAGAAGGAGTCTCCGATCACGCTCATCCAACGATCTCATCGCAGCACGCGTTGTAGGAAGAGCGAGATATCTGATCGAGTGAGGTATAATCACAGTCGTTAATTAAAGTAGATCGACATTCGCTACTTTATCGACTCTGGTTTTCTACACACCTTGACGCATATGAACAATACCAAATTTGGGCAAATATCGATTCTAGGGAGCAGTGAATCTTGACAAACTAATTCTTCTATTATTTATAAATATTTGATAAATAGAAACAGTTGATTGCATTTTTCCTTTCGAAACGGCTGGTTCGAATCGCATACGAGCAATGATGATGTGTATCATCCATGTGTACACAATCACTCATGAAAAATTCAATGAAAAAATTGTCTGTTACAATTTGTTTGAGGCTAAAACTTGGTTCAACTGGAGTAATTCATTATCCTCATCATTATGAACCGGGCTACACAAGCATTCTTCAAGAACCAACTCCGATACGGGATCGAGTGGCAACAGTTGGTGTGCAGCCTCTTCCAGTACACACATGATTCATGGGAAGAGGTGGACAATGCATATGATAATTCTGAACTTGCTGATTCTTAACATTTCCAGGTTGAATTCGACTCCGTTTGTATTTCTTCTCCCAACATCTGTCGACCTGCAGCGTGACTTCTGTTCGTATCAAGTCATGTTGCCATTACTAGGAGAACGCCATATATGCGTTGTTAGACGAGCGGATAGTAGAAGTATGACGATTTTTTGCCAAACTTTTGCCTACATTCACCAATTGGGTGAAATTCAAGTTAGTAATGGGTGAAAACTGCTTCGAGTGGTACCAATTCAGCACATTTCATGGTTTTTCTTCGAAAGAGCTCACTCGATCAAGCTGAAAGTTCTCAAAAGTGTGTATCAGAATGTAACTCAACTTGGCGCAGAATTTCATTTTCTTTGAAAATGAGAATATTTTCTTTTTTTTCCTCCGTGTTATTTCAATGAGTATTTTTGAAATTTCTAAAATGCATAAATAAAAAATGTATGATCCGATAAAGCCAAAAACCTATGAAGATCTAAGTTGGATGAGGAACCATTATACAAAAAAGTTTGGAGTTGATAGCTGTAGCCGTTTGACCTGTGGAGAACCGACAAAAAAGCATGAAAAAGAAAAACATGAAAACAGACACCAATTTTTGTCAGTATGGAAAATTGAATCCTCGCTAAAGCTCGTCTAGTGATGTATTGATTTTATGGAAAAGATGCGTAGTTCAAGAAAGTACAGCTCCAGTGTTTGACGTGGAAAACTGTATTTTCACGATCTCCCCTGAGAAGCATTGTTGCGCAATTATTTCGAGGACCAGCTCGGGGTCACCAAGGTCACCATGAGGAAGAACGTGGATGTCGCCAGACGCAGAGAGATGATTCCATCGATCATCAGATGAGCAGACTCCATCCCACTCTCATAGAGCTTTGTCCGTGTTGGTTTTTGTGTGCACTCCACAGGTCGCAGGGGTTGACAAATCAATATAAGAATTTTCCTTGATACGCATCGATCGGAACCGATTTTGAGAAATATCATGTCAAAGTTTCTGAGAATCCCACAAGATCAGGCCGAACAAGGAAATTTGAGAAATTGAATATCTAAAAAAAAAACTCTCTGAATGTGTACACATGTATGATACACATAATCAAAATCACCCTTTCATGAGTAATTCGAACGGAACGTTTTGAAGGAAAAATTCAAGTAACTGTTTTCATCCATCGAATATGATAGCAGAATTACGTGGCCGGAAGTCATTGCTCTCCAGATTCGATATTTGCCCAACAATGAACTGTTCTCTATATGCGTCAAGGTGAGTAGAATACCAGAGTCGATAGAGAAGAAAATGTAGGACCACTGGTGACTCTGATCATTCCTTAACACATATCTCTCTCATCTCACAACGCATATGTTGCGTTTGCCTAGTCTAGTGGAACATCAGGGGGCGCATTCCTGTACAATTAGTCTTATCTAGATAATCCTAGTCTGAGTTAATACCGTGTTAATACCGGTTTTAGAGAGGTTTAACTTCATATTTCTGTACGAGTTTTATAGTAGGTTTAAGGGAAGCGTAGGTTAGTACGTCGGTAAAACAGTTTTTTGACAAATGTTGTTACAAATCAGCTAAAATGTACCTAAATATCATCCAATTCCAACGAAACTTGAGCTAAATCAAATCTCAGCCTAAGGCACAATTTTCAATGAAATTAAATGAAAAACAAAAAGTTAACTTAAGTGGGCTCGAACCCCGTCCGTCTTACTCTGAATGCAGCCGCGCTAATGATGCAACCGATCTGCCTATGTGAATTTCTACTCTCAGAACAACATAAGTATACAAGCTTCGAAAAGAATTCTGGCAAATGAATTATTAATAATAAAACTGATGGTAA
>OZ023331.1:1941749-2050705 GCA_964007535.1 Brachyptera risi
ACAGAGTGAGCCAGCTGGCGAGGCTTCCTGTCCTATCGGTCCCGAATACTCGAGGTGGAGTACTGGGAACCTGTGGCTAACGTGGGCTCGTCGTCTGTCATCTCTTCTGTCCAATGTACAGCCTCTCGAGTAATACGAGGATGAATTGTATATCTTGAGTCTGTGATCGAATCTCTGAGGCGATCGGTCTGTGTGATTGAGATCCGGGGTTTTCATTTCAATGACGACATGATGAGGCTTTTGTTTCCTGAAGCCAATAAGGAGCATTGTTTGTGCGATCCGAGTCTGCGCGGAGGTGTTCTACACACCTCGTCTCCATCGAGTGGTCTCAAGCTCTCTATAGCCACCTGTTTGTGTGATCCTAGTCTGCGCAGATGTGTTCTACACACCTCGTCTCCATCGAGTGGGCTCAAGCTCTCTATAGCCACCTGTTTGTGTGATCCGAGTCTGCGCAGAGGTGTTCTACACACCTCGTCTCCATCGAGTGGGCTCAAGCTCTCTATAGCCACCTGTTTGTGTGATCCTAGTCTGCGCAGAGGTGTTCTACACACCTCGTCTCCATCGAGTGGGCTCAAGCTCTCTATAGCCACCTGTTTGTGTGATCCGAGTCTGCGCAGAGGTGTTCTACATACCTCGTCTCCATCGAGTGGTCTCAAGCTCTCTATAGCCACCTGTTTGTGTGATCCTAGTCTGCGCAGATGTGTTCTACACACCTCGTCTCCATCGAGTGGGCTCAAGCTCTCTATAGCCACCTGTTTGTGTGATCCGAGTCTACGCAGAGGTCTTCTACACACCCTGGCCCCATCGAGTGGGCTCAAGCTCTCTATAGCCACCTGTTTGTGTGAGTCGAGTCTGCCAGAAGTGTTCTACACACCTCGTCTCCATCGAGTGGTCTCAAGCTCTCTATAGCCACCTGTTTGTGTGATCCTAGTCTGCGCAGATGTGTTCTACACACCTCGTCTCCATCGAGTGGGCTCAAGCTCTCTATAGCCACCTGTTTGTGTGATCCGAGTCTCTGCAGAGGTGTTCTACACACCTCGTCTCCATCGAGTGGGCTCGAGCTCTCTCTAGCCACCTGTTTGTGTGATCCGAGTCTGCGCAGAGGTGTTTTACACACCTCGTCTCCATCGAGTAGGCTCAAGCTCTCCATAGCACCCTGTTTGTGTGATCCGAGTCTGCGCAGAGGTGTTCTACACACCTCGTCTCCATCGAGTCGGCTCAAGCTCTCTATAGCCACCTGTTTGTGTGATTCGAGTCTGCGCAGTGGTGTTCTACACACCTCGTCTCCATCGAGTGGGCTCAAGCTCTCTATAGTCACCTGTTTGTGTGATCCGAGTCTGTGCAGAGTTGTTCTACACACCTCGTCTCCATCGAGTGGGCTCAAGCTCTCTATAGCCACCTGTTTGTGTCATCCGTGTCTGCGCAGAGGTGTTCTACACACCTCGTCTCCATCGAGTGGGCTCAAGCTCTTTATAGCCACCTGTTTGTGTGATCCGAGTCTGCGCAGAGGTGTTCTACACACCTCGTCTCCATCGAGTGGGCTCCAGCTCTCTATAGCCACCTGTTTGTGTGATCCTAGTCTGCGCAGAGGTGTTCTACACACCTCGTCTCCATCGAGTGGGCTCGAACTCTCTATAGCCACCTGTTTGTGTGCTCCGAGTCTGCGCAGAGGTGTTCTACACACCTCGTCACCATCTAGTGGGCTAAAGCTCTCTAGAGCCTCCTGTCTGTGTGATCCGAGTCTGCGCAGAGGTCTTCTACACACCCTGTCTCCATCGAGTGGGCTCAAGCTCTCTATAGCCACCTGTTTGTGTGATCCAAGTCTGCGCAGAGGTGTTCTACACACCCTGGCCCCATCAAGTGGGCTCAAGCTCTCTATAGCCACCTGTTTGTGTGATCCGAGTCTGCGCAGAGGTGTTCTACACACCTTGTCTCCATCGAGTGGGATCAAGCTCTCTATATCCACCTGTTTGTGTGATCCGAGTCTGCGCAGAAGTGTTCTACACATCTCGTGTCCATCGTGTGGGCTCAAGCTCTCTAAAGCCACCTGTTTGTGTGATCTGAGTCTGCGCAGAGGTGTTCTACGCACCTCGTCTCCATCGGGAGGGCTTAAGCTCTCTATAGCCACCTGTTTGTGTGATCCGAGTCTGCGCAAAGGTGTTCTACACACCTCGTCTCCATCGAGTGGGCTCAAGCTCTCTATAGCCACCTGTTAGTGTGATCCGAGTCTGCGCAGAGGTGTTCTACACACCTAATCTCCATCGAGTGGGCTCAAGCTCGTCATAGCCACCTGTCTGTGTGATCCAAGTCTGCGCAGAGGTGTTCTACACACCTTGTCTCCATCGAGTGGGCTCAAGCTCTCTAAAGCCACCTGTGTGTGTGATCCGAGTCTGCGCAGAGGTGTTCTACACACCTCGTCACCATCGGGTGGGCTCAAGCTCTCTATAGCCACCTGTTTGTGTGATCCGAGTCTGCGCAGAGGTGTTCTACACACCTCGTCTCCATCGAGTGGGCTCAAGCTCTCTATAGCCACCTGTTTGTGTGATCCGAGTCTGCGCAGAGGTGTTCTACACACCTCGTCTCCATCGAGTGGGCTCAAGCTCTTCATAGCCACCTGTCTGTGTGATCCAAGTCTGCGCAGAGGTGTTCTACACACCTCGTCTCCATCGAGTGGGCTCAAGCTCTCTATAGCCACCTGTTTGTGTGATCCGAGTCTGCGCAGAGGTCTTCTACACACCCTGGCCCCATCGAGTGGGCTCGAGCTCTCTATAGCCACCTGTCTGTGTGATCCGAGTCTCTGCAGAAGTGTTCTACACACCTCGTCTCCATCGAGTGGGCTCAAGCTCTATATAGCCACCTGTTTGTGTGATCCGAGTCTGCGCAGAGGTCTTCTACACACCTCGTCTCCATCGAGTGGGCTCAAGCTCTCTATAGCCACCTGTTTGTGTGATCCGAGTCTGCGCAGAGGTCTTCTACACACCCTGGCCCCATCGAGTGGGCTCGAGCTCTCTATAGCCACCTGTCTGTGTGACCCGAGTCTGCGCAGAGGTGTTCTACACACCTCGTCTCCATCGAGTGGGCTCAAGCCCTCTATAGCCACATGTTTGTGTGCTCCGAGTCTGCGCAGAGGTGTTCTACACACCTCGTCTCCATCGAGTGGGCTCAAGCTCTCCATAGCACCCTGTTTGTGTGATCCGAGTCTGCGCAGAGGTGTTCTACACACCTCGTCTCCATCGAGTGGGCTCAAGCTCTTCATAGCCACCTGTCTGTGTGATCCGAGTCTGCGCAGAGGTGTTCTACACACCTCGTCTCCATCGAGTGGGCTCAAGCTCTTCATAGCCACCTGTCTGTGTGATCCGAGTCTGCGCAGAGGTGTTCTACATACCTCGTCTCCATCGAGTGGGCTCAAGCTCTATATAGCACCCTGTTTGT
The DNA here is from genome assembly GCA_964007535.1 of Brachyptera risi. NCBI lineage: Eukaryota > Metazoa > Arthropoda > Insecta > Plecoptera > Taeniopterygidae > Brachyptera > Brachyptera risi. The sequence continues at coordinate 1,945,182 of OZ023331.1, forward strand.
GTGATCCGAGTCTGCGCAGAGGTGTTCTACACACCTCGTCTCCATCGAGTGGGCTCAAGCTCTCTATAGTCACCTGTTTGTGTGATCCGAGTCTGCGCAGAGGTGTTCTACACACCTCGTCTCCATCGAGTGGGCTCAAGCTCTCTATAGCCACCTGTTTGTGTGATCCGAGTCTGCGCAGAGGTGTTCTACACACCTCGTCTCCATCGAGTGGGCTCAAGCTCTATATAGCCACCTGTTTGTGTGATCCGAGTCTGCGCAGAGGTGTTCTACGCACCTCGTCTCCATCGAGTGGGCTCAAGCTCTATATAGCTACCTGTCTGTGTGATCCGAGTCTGCGCAGAGGTGTTCTACACACCTCGTCTCCATCGAGTGGGCTCAAGCTCTCTATAGCCACCTGTTTGTGTGATCCGAGTCTGCACAGAGGTGTTCTACACACCTCGTCTCCATCGAGTGGGCTCAAGCTCTCTATAGCCACCTGTTTGTGTGATCCGAGTCTGCGCAGAGGTGTTCTACACACCTCGTCTCCATCGAGTGGGCTCAAGCTCTCTATAGCCACCTGTTTGTGTGATCCGAGTCTGCACAGAGGTGTTCTACACACCTCGTCTCCATCGAGTGGGCTCCAGCTCTTCATAGCCACCTGTGTGTGCGATCCGAGTCTGCGCAGAGGTGTTCTACACACCTCGTCTCCATCGAGTGGGCTCAAGCTCTCTATAGCCACCTGTTTGTGTGATCCGAGTCTGCGCAGAGGTGTTCTACACACCTCGTCTCCATCGAGTGGACTCAAGCTCTTCATAGCCACCTGTGTGTGTGATCCGAGTATGCGCAGAGGTGTTCTACACACCTCGTCTCCATCGAGTGGGCTCAAGCTCTCTATAGCCACCTGTTTGTGTGATCCGAGTCTGCACAGAGGTGTTCTACACACCTCGTCTCCATCGAGTGGACTCAAGCTCTTCATAGCCACCTGTGTGTGTGATCCGAGTCTGCGCAGAGGTGTTCTACACACCTCGTCTCCATCGAGTGGGCTCAAGCTCTCTATAGCCACCTGTTTGTGTGATCCGAGTCTGCACAGAGGTGTTCTACACACCTCGTCTCCATCGAGTGGACTCAAGCTCTTCATAGCCACCTGTTTGTGTGATCCGAGTCTGCGCAGAGGTGTTCTACACACCTCGTCTCCATCGAGTGGGCTCAAGCTCTCTATAGCCACCTGTTTGTGTGATCCGAGTCTGCGCAGAGGTGTTCTACACACCTCGTCTCCATCGAGTGGGCTCAAGCTCTCTATAGCCACCTGTTTGTGTGATCCGAGTCTGCACAGAGGTGTTATACACACCTCGTCTCCATCGAGTGGACTCAAGCTCTTCATAGCCACCTGTGTGTGCGATCCGAGTCTGCGCAGAGGTGTTCTACACACCTCGTCTCCATCGAGTGGACTCAAGCTCTCTATAGCCACCTGTTTGTGTGATCCGAGTCTGCGCAGAGGTGTTCTACACACCTCGTCTCCATCGAGTGGACTCAAGCTCTTCATAGCCACCTGTTTGTGTGATCCGAGTCTGCGCAGAGGTGTTCTACACACCTCGTCTCCATCGAGTGGGCTCAAGCTCTTCATAGCCACCTGTTTGTGTGATCCGAGTCTGCGCAGAGGTGTTCTACACACCTTGTCTCCATCGAGTGGGCTCAAGCTCTCTATAGCCACCTGTTTGTGTGATCCGAGTCTGCGCAGAGGTGTTCTACACACCTCGTCTCCATCGAGTGGGCTCAAGCTCTCTATAGCCACCTGTCTGTGTGATCCGAGTCTGCGCAGAGGTGTTCTACACACCTCGTCTCCATCGAGTGGGCTCAAGCTCTCTATAGCCACCTGTTTGTGTGATCCGAGTCTGCGCAGAGGTGTTCTACACACCTCGTCTCCATCGAGTGGGCTCAAGCTCTCTATAGCCACCTGTTTGTGTGATTCGAGTCTGTGCAGAGGTGTTCTACACACCTCGTCTCCATCGAGTGGACTCAAGCTCTTCATAGCCACCTGTCTGTGTGATCCGAGTCTGCGCAGAGGTGTTCTACACACCTCGTCTCCATCGAGTGGGCTCCAGCTCTTCATAGCCACCTGTGTGTGTGATCCGAGTCTGCGCAGAGGTGTTCTACACACCTCGTCTCCATCGAGTGGGCTCCAGCTCTCTACAGCCACCTGTTTGTGTGATCCGAGTCTGCGCAGAGGTGTTCTACACACCCTGGCCCCATCGAGTGGGCTCGAGCTCTTCATAGCCACCTGTCTGTGTGATCCGAGTCTGCGGAGAGGTGTTCTACACACCTCGTCTCCATCGAGTGGGCTCCAGCTCTATATAGCCACCTGTTTGTGTGATCCGAGTCTGGGCAGAGGTGTTCTACACACCTCGTCTCCATCGAGTGGGCTCCAGCTCTTCATAGCCACCTGTGTGTGTGATCCGAGTCTGCGCAGAGGTGTTCTACACACCTCGTCTCCATCGAGTGGGCTCGAGCTCTCTATAGCCACCTGTCTGTGTGATCCGAGTCTGCGCAGAGGTGTTCTACACACCTCGTCTCCATCGAGTGGGTTCAAGCTCTCTATAGCCACCTGTTTGTGTGATCCGAGTCTGCGCAGAGGTGTTCTACACACCTCGTCTCCATCGAGTGGGCTCCAGCTCTTCATAGCCACCTGTGTGTGCGATCCGAGTCTGCGCAGAGGTGTTCTACACACCTCGTCTCCATCGAGTGGGTTCAAGCCCTCTATAGCCACCTGTTTGTGTGATCCGAGTCTGCGCAGAGGTGTTCTACACACCTCGTCTCCATCGAGTGGGTTCAAGCCCTCTATAGCCACCTGTTTGTGTGATCCGAGTCTGCGCAGAGGTGTTCTACACACCTCGTCTCCATCGAGTGGGCTCCAGCTCTTCATAGCCACCTGTGTGTGTGATCCGAGTCTGCGCAGAGGTGTTCTACACACCTCGTCTCCATCGAGTGGGTTCAAGCTCTCTATAGCCACCTGTTTGTGTGATCCGAGTCTGCGCAGAGGTGTTCTACACACCTCGTCTCCATCGAGTGGGCTCCAGCTCTTCATAGCCACCTGTGTGTGCGATCCGAGTCTGCGCAGAGGTGTTCTACACACCTCGTCTCCATCGAGTGGGTTCAAGCCCTCTATAGCCACCTGTTTGTGTGATCCGAGTCTGCGCAGAGGTGTTCTACACACCTCGTCTCCATCGAGTGGGTTCAAGCCCTCTATAGCCACCTGTTTGTGTGATCCGAGTCTGCGCAGAGGTGTTCTACACACCTCGTCTCCATCGAGTGGGCTCCAGCTCTTCATAGCCACCTGTGTGTGTGATCCGAGTCTGCGCAGAGGTGTTATACACACCTCGTCTCCATCGAGTGGGCTCCAGCTCTCTATAGCCACCTGTTTGTGTGATCCGAGTCTGCGCAGAGGTGTTCTACACACCTCGTCTCCATCGAGTGGGCTCAAGCTCTCTATAGCCACCTGTTTGTGTGATCCGAGTCTGCGCAGAGGTGTTCTACACACCTCTTCTCCATCGAGTGGGCTCAAGCTCTCTATAGCCACCTGTTTGTGTGATCCAAGTCTGCGCAGAGGTGTTCTACACACCTCGTCTCCATCGAGTGGGCTCCAGCTCTTCATAGCCACCTGTTTGTGTGATCATAGTCTGCGCAGAGGTGTTCTACACACCTCGTCTCCATCGAGTGGGCTCCAGCTCTCTATAGCCACCTGTTTGTGTGATTCGAGTCTGCGCAGAGGTGTTCTACACACCTCGTCTCCATCGAGTGGGCTCAAGCTCTCTATAGCCACCTGTTTGTGTGATCCGAGTCTGCGCAGAGGTGTTCTACACACCTCGTCTCCATCGAGTGGGCTCCAGCACTCTATAGCCTCCTGTTTGTGTGATCCAAGTCTGCGCAGAGGAGTTCTACTCACCTCGTCTCCATCGAGTGGGCTCAAGCTCTCCATAGCCACCTGTCTGTGTGATCCGAGTCTGCGCAGAGGAGTTCTACTCACCTCGTCTCCATCGAGTGGGCTCAAGCTCTCTATAGCCACCTGTCTGTGTGATCCGAGTCTGCGCAGAGGTGTTCTACACACCTCGTCTCCATCGAGTGGGCTCCAGCTCTTCATAGCCACCTGTGTGTGTGATCCGAGTCTGCGCAGAGGTGTTCTACACACCTCGTCTCCATCGAGTGGGCTCAAGCTCTCTATAGCCACCTGTTTGTGTGATCCGAGTCTGCGCATAGGAGTTCTACTCACCTCGTCTCCATCGAGTGGGCTCAAGCTCTCTATAGCCACCTGTCTGTGTGATCTGAGTCTGCGCAGAGGTGTTCTACACACCTCGTCTCCATCGAGTGGGCTCAAGCTCTCTATAGCCACCTGTTTGTGTGATCCGAGTCTGCGCAGAGGTGTTCTACACACCTCGTCTCCATCGAGTGGGCTCCAGCACTCTATAGCCTCCTGTTTGTGTGATCCAAGTCTGCGCAGAGGAGTTCTACTCACCTCGTCTCCATCGAGTGGGCTCAAGCTCTCCATAGCCACCTGTCTGTGTGATCCGAGTCTGCGCAGAGGAGTTCTACTCACCTCGTCTCCATCGATTGGGCTCAAGCTCTCTATAGCCACCTGTTTGTGTGATCCGAGTCTGCGCAGAGGTGTTCTACACACCTCGTCTCCATCGAGTGGGCTCCAGCTCTTCATAGCCACCTGTGTGTGTGATCCGAGTCTGCGCAGAGGTGTTCTACACACCTCGTCTCCATCGAGTGGGCTCAAGCTCTCTATAGCCACCTGTTTGTGTGATCCGAGTCTGCGCAGAGGTGTTCTACACACCTCGTCTCCATCGAGTGGGCTCCAGCTCTTCATAGCCACCTGTGTGTGTGATCCGAGTCTGCGCAGAGGTGTTCTACACACCTCGTCTCCATCGAGTGGGCTCAAGCTCTCTATAACCACCTGTTTGTGTGATCCGAGTCTGCGCAGAGGTGTTCTACACACCTCGTCTCTATCGAGTGGGCTCAAGCTCTCTATAGCCACCTGTTTGTGTGATCCGAGTCTGCGCAGAGGTGTTCTACACACCTCGTCTCCATCGAGTGGGCTCCAGCTCTTCATAGCCACCTGTCTGTGTGATCCGAGTCTGCGCAGAGGTGTTCTACACACCTCGTCTCCATCGAGTGGGCTCCAGCTCTTCATAGCCACCTGTTTGTGTGATCCGAGTCTGCGCAGAGGTGTTCTACACACCTCGTCTCCATCGAGTGGGCTCCAGCTCTTCATAGCCACCTGTCTGTGTGATCCGAGTCTGCGCAGAGGTGTTCTACACACCTCGTCTCCATCGAGTGGGCTCCAGCTCTTCATAGCCACCTGTCTGTGTGATCCGAGTCTGCGCAGAGGTGTTCTACACACCTCGTCTCCATCGAGTGGGCTCCAGCTCTTCATAGCCACCTGTTTGTGTGATCCGAGTCTGCGCAGAGGTGTTCTACACACCTCGTCTCTATCGAGTGGGCTCAAGCTCTCTATAGCCACCTGTTTGTGTGATCCGAGTCTGCGCAGAGGTGTTCTACACACCTCGTCTCCATCGAGTGGGCTCCAGCTCTTCATAGCCACCTGTCTGTGTGATCCGAGTCTGCGCAGAGGTGTTCTACACACCTCGTCTCCATCGAGTGAGCTCCAGCTCTCTATAGCCACCTGTCTGTGTGATCCGAGTCTGCGCAGAGGTGTTCTACACACCTCGTCTCCATCGAGTGGGCTCAAGCTCTCTATAGCCACCTGTCTGTGTGATCCGAGTCTGCGCAGAGGTGTTCTACACACCTCGTCTCCATCGAGTGGGCTCAAGCTCTCTACAGCCACCTGTCTGTGTGATCCGAGTCTACGCAGAGGTGTTCTACACACCTCGTCTCCATCGAGTGGGCTCGAGCTCTTCATAGCCACCTGTCTGTGTGATCCGAGTCTGCGCAGAGGTGTTCTACACACCTCGTCTCCATCGAGTGGGCTCAAGCTCTCTATAGCCACATGTTCGTGTGATCCGAGTCTGCGCAGAGGTGTTCTACACACCTCGTCTCCATCGAGTGGGCTCCAGCTCTCTATAGCCACCTGTCTGTGTGATCCGAGTCTGCGCAGAGGTGTTCTACACACCTCGTCTCCATCGAGTGGGCTCGAGCTCTTCATAGCCACCTGTCTGTGTGATCCGAGTCTGCGCAGAGGTGTTCTACACACCTCGTCTCCATCGAGTGGGCTCCAGCTCTCTATAGCCACCTGTCTGTGTGATCCGAGTCTGCGCAGAGGTGTTCTACACACCTCGTCTCTATCGAGTGGGCTCAAGCTCTCTATAGCCACCTGTCTGTGTGATCCGAGTCTGCGCAGAGGTGTTTTACACACCTCGTCTCTATCGAGTGGGCTCAAGCTCTCTATAGCCACCTGTTTGTGTGATCCGAGTCTGCGCAGAGGTGTTCTACACACCTCGTCTCCATCGAGTGGGCTCAAGCTCTTCATAGCCACCTGTCTGTGTGATCCGAGTCTGCGCAGAGGTGTTCTACACACCTCGTCTCCATCGAGTGGGCTCCAGCTCTCTATAGCCACCTGTCTGTGTGATCCGAGTCTGCGCAGAGGTGTTCTACACACCTCGTCTCCATCGAGTGGGCTCGAGCTCTCTATAGCCACCTGTTTGTGTGATCCGAGTCTGCGCAGAGGTGTTCTACACACCTCGTCACCATCGAGTGGGCTCAAGCTCTTTATAGCCACCTGTTTGTGTGATCCGAGTCTGCGCAGAGGTGTTCTACACACCTCGTCTCCATCGGGTGGGCTCAAGCTCTCTATAGCCACCTCTTTGTGTGATCCGAGTCTGCGCAGAGGTGTTCTACACACCTCGTCTCCATCGAGTGGGCTCAAGCTCTCCATAGCCACCTGTTTGTGTGATCCGAGTCTGCGCAGAGGTGTTCTACACACCCCGTCTCCATCGAGTGGGCTCCAGCTCTCTATAGCCACCTGTTTGTGTGATTCGAGTCTGCGCAGAGGTGTTCTACACACCTCGTCTCCATCGAGTGGTCTAAAGCTCTCTAGAGCCTCCTGTCTGTGTGATCCGAGTCTGCACAGAGGTGTTCTACACACCTCGTCTCCATCGAGTGATCTCGAGCTCTCCATAGCCACCTGTCTGTGTGATCCGAGTCTGCGCAGAGGTGTTCTACACACCTCGTCTCCATCGAGTGGGCTCAAGCTCTCTATAGCCACCTGTTTGTGTGATCCGAGCCTGCGCAGAGGTGTTCTACACACCTCGTCTCCATCGAGTCGGCTCAAGCTCTCTATAGCCATTTGATTGTGTGATCCGAGTCTGCGCAGAGGTGTTCTACACACCCCGTCTCCATCGAGTGGGCTCAAGCTCTCTATAGCCACCTGTTTGTGTGATCCGAGCCTGCGCAGAGGTGTTCTACACACCTCGTCTCCATCGAGTCGGCTCAAGCTCTCTATAGCCACCTGTTTGTGTGATTCGAGTCTGCGCAGTGGTGTTCTACACACCTCGTCTCCATCGAGTGGGCTCAAGCTCTTCATAGCCACCTGTCTGTGTGATCCGAGTCTGCACAGAGGTGTTCTACACACCTCGTCTCCATCGAGTGATCTCGAGCTCTCTATAGCCATTTGATTGTGTGATCCGAGTCTGCGCAGAGGTGTTCTACACACCCCGTCTCCATCGAGTGGGCTCAAGCTCTCTATAGCCACCTGTTTGTGTGATCCGAGCCTGCGCAGAGGTGTTCTACACACCTCGTCTCCATCGAGTCGGCTCAAGCTCTCTATAGCCACCTGTTTGTGTGATTCGAGTCTGCGCAGTGGTGTTCTACACACCTCGTCTCCATCGAGTGGGCTCAAGCTCTCTATAGTCACCTGTTTGTGTGATCCGAGTCTGCGCAGAGGTGTTCTACACACCTCGTCTCCATCGAGTGGGCTCAAGCTCTCTATATCCACCTGTTTGTGTGATCCGAGTCTGCGCAGAGGTGTTCTACACACCTCGTCTCCATCGAGTGGGCTCAAGCTCTTTATAGCCACCTGTTTGTGTGATCCGAGTCTGCGCAGAGGTGTTCTACACACCTCGTCTCCATCGAGTGGGCTCAAGCTCTCTATAGCCACCTGTTTGTGTCATCCGTGTCTGCGCAGAGGTGTTCTACACACCTCGTCTCCATCGAGTGTGCTCAAGCTCTCTATAGCATCTGTTTGTGTGATCCGAGTCTGCGCAGAGTTGTTCTACACACCTCGTCTCCATCGAGTGGGCTCAAGCTCTCTATAGCCACCTGTTTGTGTCATCCGTGTCTGCGCAGAGGTGTTCTACACACCTCGTCTCCATCGAGTGGGCTCCAGCTCTCTATAGCCACCTGTTTGTGTGATCCGAGTCTGCGCAGAGGTGTTCTACACACCTCGTCTCCATCGAGTGGGCTCAAGCTCTTCATAGCCACCTGTCTGTGTGATCCGAGTCTGCGCAGAGGTGTTCTACACACCTCGTCTCCATCGAGTGGGCTCAAGCTCTTCATAGCCACCTGTCTGTGTGATCCGAGTCTGCGCAGAGGTGTTCTACACACCTCGTCTCCATCGAGTGGGCTCAAGCTCTTTATAGCCACCTGTTTGTGTGATCCGAGTCTGCGCAGAGGTGTTCTACACACCTCGTCTCCATCGAGTGGGCTCCAGCTCTCTATAGCCACCTGTTTGTGTGATCCTAGTCTGCGCAGAGGTGTTCTACACACCTCGTCTCCATCGAGTGGGCTCGAACTCTCTATAGCCACCTGTTTGTGTGCTCCGAGTCTGCGCAGAGGTGTTCTACACACCTCGTCACCATCTAGTGGGCTAAAGCTCTCTAGAGCCTCCTGTCTGTGTGATCCGAGTCTGCGCAGAGGTCTTCTACACACCCTGTCTCCATCGAGTGGGCTCAAGCTCTTTATAGCCACCTGTTTGTGTGATCCGAGTCTGCGCAGAGGTGTTCTACACACCTCGTCTCCATCGAGTGGGCTCCAGCTCTCTATAGCCACCTGTTTGTGTGATCCGAGTCTGCGCAGAGGTGTTCTACACACCTTGTCTCCATCGAGTGGGCTCAAGCTCTCTATATCCACCTGTTTGTGTGATCCGAGTCTGCGCAGAAGTGTTCTACACATCTCGTGTCCATCGTGTGGGCTCAAGCTCTCTAAAGCCACCTGTTTGTGTGATCTGAGTCTGCGCAGAGGTGTTCTACGCACCTCGTCTCCATCGGGTGGGCTTAAGCTCTCTATAGCCACCTGTTTGTGTGATCCGAGTCTGCGCAGAGGTGTTCTACACACCTCGTCTCCATCGAGTGGGCTCAAGCTCTCTATAGCCACCTGTTTGTGTGATCCGAGTCTGCGCAGAGGTGTTCTACACACCTAGTCTCCATCGAGTGGGCTCAAGCTCGTCATAGCCACCTGTCTGTGTGATCCAAGTCTGCGCAGAGGTGTTCTACACACCTTGTCTCCATCGAGTGGGCTCAAGCTCTCTAAAGCCACCTGTGTGTGTGATCCGAGTCTGCGCAGAGGTGTTCTACACACCTCGTCACCATCGGGTGGGCTCAAGCTCTCTATAGCCACCTGTTTGTGTGATCCGAGTCTGCGCACAGGTGTTCTACACACCTCGTCTCCATCGAGTGGGCTCAAGCTCTCTATAGCCACCTGTTTGTGTGATCCGAGTCTGCGCAGAGGTGTTCTACACACCTCGTCTCCATCGAGTGGGCTCAAGCTCTTCATAGCCACCTGTCTGTGTGATCCAAGTCTGCGCAGAGGTGTTCTACACACCTCGTCTCCATCGAGTGGGCTCAAGCTCTCTATAGCCACCTGTTTGTGTGATCCGAGTCTGCGCAGAGGTCTTCTACACACCCTGGCCCCATCGAGTGGGCTCGAGCTCTCTATAGCCACATGTCTGTGTGATCCGAGTCTCTGCAGAAGTGTTCTACACACCTCGTCTCCATCGAGTGGGCTCAAGCTCTATATAGCCACCTGTTTGTGTGATCCGAGTCTCTGCAGAGGTGTTCTACACACCTCGTCCCCATCGAGTGGGCTCAAGCCCTCTATAGCCACATGTTTGTGTGCTCCGAGTCTGCGCAGAGGTGTTCTACACACCTCGTCTCCATCGAGTGGGCTCAAGCTCTCCATAGCACCCTGTTTGTGTGATCCGAGTCTGCGCAGAGGTGTTCTACACACCTCGTCTCCATCAAGTGGGCTCAAGCTCTTCATAGCCACCTGTCTGTGTGATCCGAGTCTGCGCAGAGGTGTTCTACACACCTCGTCTCCATCGAGTGGGCTCAAGCTCTTCATAGCCACCTGTCTGTGTGATCCGAGTCTGCGCAGAGGTGTTCTACACACCTCGTCTCCATCGAGTGGGCTCAAGCTCTATATAGCCACCTGTTTGTGTGATCCGAGTCTGCACAGAGGTGTTCTACACACCTCGTCTCCATCGAGTGGGCTCAAGCACTCTATAGCCACCTGTCTGTGTGATCCGAGTCTGCGCAGAGGTGTTCTACACACCTCGTCTCCATCGAGTGGGCTCAAGCTCTCTATAGCCACCTGTTTGTGTGAGTCGATTCTGCGCAGAGGTGTTCTACATACCTCGTCTCCATCGAGTGGGCTCCAGCTCTCTATAGCCACCTGTTTGTGTGATCCGAGTCTGCACAGAGGTGTTCTACACACCTCGTCTCCATCGAGTGGGCTCAAGCTCTCTATAGCCACCTGTTTGTGTGATCCGAGTCTGCGCAGAGGTGTTCTACACACCTCGTCACCATCGAGTGTGCTCAAGCTCTCTATAGCCACCTGTTTGTGTGATCCAAGTCTGCGCAGAGGTGTTCTACACACCTCGTCTCCATCGAGTGGGCTCAAGCTCTCTATAGCCACCTGTTTGTGTGATCCAAGTCTGCGCAGAGGTCTTCTACACACCTCGTCTCCATCGAGTGGGCTCAAGCTCTCTATAGCCACCTGTTTGTGTGATCCAAGTCTGCGCAGAGGTGTTCTACACACCTCGTCTCCATCGAGTGGGCTCAAGCTCTCTATAGCCACCTGTCTGTGTGATCCGAGTCTGCGCAGAGGTGTTCTACACACCTCGTCTCCATCGAGTGGGCTCAAGCTCTATAAAGCCACCTGTTTGTGTGATCCGAGTCTGCGCAGAGGTGTACTACACACCTCGTCTACATCGAGTGGGCTCAAGCTCTTCATAGCCACCTGTCTGTGTGATCCGAGTCTGCGCAGAGGTGTTCTACATACCTCGTCTCCATCGAGTGGGCTCGAGCTCTTCATAGCCACCTGTCTGTGTGATCCGAGTCTGCGCAGAGGTGTTCTACACACCTCGTCTCCATCGAGTGGGCTCGAGCTCTCTATAGCCACCTGTTTGTGTGATCCGAGTCTGTGCAGAGGTGTTCAACACACCTCGTCTCCATCGAGTGGGCCCCACCCCTCTATAGTCACCTGTTTGTGTGATCCGAGTCTGCGCAGAGGTGTTCTACACACCTCGTCTCCATCGAGTGGGCTCAAGCTCTCTATAGCCACCTGTTTGTGTGATCCGAGTCTGCGCAGAGGTGTTCTACATACCTCGTCTCCATCGAGTGGGCTCAAGCTCTATTTAGCACCCTGTTTGTGTGATCCGAGTCTGCGCAGAGGTGTTCTACACACCTCGTCTACATCGAGTGGGCTCAAGCTCTTCATAGCCACCTGTCTGTGTGATCCGAGTCTGCGCAGAGGTGTTCTACATACCTCGTCTCCATCGAGTGGGCTCAAGCTCTATATGGCACCCTGTTTGTGTGATCCGAGTCTGCGCAGAGGTGTTCTACACACCTCGTCTCCATCGAGTGGGCTCAAGCTCTCTATAGTCACCTGTTTGTGTGATCCGAGTCTGCGCAGAGGTGTTCTACACACCTCGTCTCCATCGAGTGGGCTCAAGCTCTCTATAGCCACCTGTTTGTGTGATCCGAGTCTGCGCAGAGGTGTTCTACACACCTCGTCTCCATCGAGTGGGCTCAAGCTCTATATAGCCACCTGTTTGTGTGATCCGAGTCTGCGCAGAGGTGTTCTACGCACCTCGTCTCCATCGAGTGGGCTCAAGCTCTATATAGCCACCTGTCTGTGTGATCCGAGTCTGCGCAGAGGTGTTCTACACACCTCGTCTCCATCGAGTGGGCTCAAGCTCTCTATAGCCACCTGTTTGTGTGATCCGAGTCTGCACAGAGGTGTTCTACACACCTCGTCTCCATCGAGTGGGCTCAAGCTCTCTATAGCCACCTGTTTGTGTGATCCGAGTCTGCGCAGAGGTGTTCTACACACCTCGTCTCCATCGAGTGGGCTCAAGCTCTCTATAGCCACCTGTTTGTGTGATCAGAGTCTGCACAGAGGTGTTCTACACACCTCGTCTCCATCGAGTGGACTCCAGCTCTCTATAGCCACCTGTCTGTGTGATCCGAGTCTGCGCAGAGGTGTTCTACACACCTCGTATCCATCGAGTGGGCTCAAGCTCTCTATAGCCACCTGTTTGTGTGATCCGAGTCTGCGCAGAGGTGTTCTACACACCTCGTCTCCATCGAGTGGGCTCAAGCTCTTCATAGCCACCTGTGTGTGCGATCCGAGTCTGCGCAGAGGTGTTCTACACACCTCGTCTCCATCGAGTGGACTCAAGCTCTCTATAGCCACTTGTCTGTGTGATCCGAGTCTGCACAGAGGTGTTCTACACACCTCGTCTCCATCGAGTGGACTCAAGCTCTTCATAGCCACCTGTGTGTGCGATCCGAGTCTGCGCAGAGGTGTTCTACACACCTCGTCTCCATCGAGTGGGCTCAAGCTCTTCATAGCCACCTGTTTGTGTGATCCGAGTCTGCGCAGAGGTGTTCTACACACCTTGTCTCCATCGAGTGGGCTCAAGCTCTCTATAGCCACCTGTTTGTGTGATCCGAGTCTGCGCAGAGGTGTTCTACACACCTCGTCTCCATCGAGTGGGCTCCAGCTCTTCATAGCCACCTGTGTGTGTGATCCGAGTCTGCGCAGAGGTGTTCTACACACCTCGTCTCCATCGAGTGGGCTCAAGCTCTCTATAACCACCTGTTTGTGTGATCCGAGTCTGCGCAGAGGTGTTCTACACACCTCGTCTCTATCGAGTGGGCTCAAGCTCTCTATAGCCACCTGTTTGTGTGATCCGAGTCTGCGCAGAGGTGTTCTACACACCTCGTCTCCATCGAGTGGGCTCCAGCTCTTCATAGCCACCTGTCTGTGTGATCCGAGTCTGCGCAGAGGTGTTCTACACACCTCGTCTCCATCGAGTGGGCTCCAGCTCTTCATAGCCACCTGTTTGTGTGATCCGAGTCTGCGCAGAGGTGTTCTACACACCTCGTCTCCATCGAGTGGGCTCCAGCTCTTCATAGCCACCTGTCTGTGTGATCCGAGTCTGCGCAGAGGTGTTCTACACACCTCGTCTCCATCGAGTGGGCTCCAGCTCTTCATAGCCACCTGTCTGTGTGATCCGAGTCTGCGCAGAGGTGTTCTACACACCTCGTCTCCATCGAGTGGGCTCCAGCTCTTCATAGCCACCTGTTTGTGTGATCCGAGTCTGCGCAGAGGTGTTCTACACACCTCGTCTCTATCGAGTGGGCTCAAGCTCTCTATAGCCACCTGTTTGTGTGATCCGAGTCTGCGCAGAGGTGTTCTACACACCTCGTCTCCATCGAGTGGGCTCCAGCTCTTCATAGCCACCTGTCTGTGTGATCCGAGTCTGCGCAGAGGTGTTCTACACACCTCGTCTCCATCGAGTGGGCTCCAGCTCTCTATAGCCACCTGTCTGTGTGATCCGAGTCTGCGCAGAGGTGTTCTACACACCTCGTCTCCATCGAGTGGGCTCAAGCTCTCTATAGCCACCTGTCTGTGTGATCCGAGTCTGCGCAGAGGTGTTCTACACACCTCGTCTCCATCGAGTGGGCTCAAGCTCTCTACAGCCACCTGTCTGTGTGATCCGAGTCTGCGCAGAGGTGTTCTACACACCTCGTCTCCATCGAGTGGGCTCGAGCTCTTCATAGCCACCTGTCTGTGTGATCCGAGTCTGCGCAGAGGTGTTCTACACACCTCGTCTCCATCGAGTGGGCTCAAGCTCTCTATAGCCACCTGTTCGTGTGATCCGAGTCTGCGCAGAGGTGTTCTACACACCTCGTCTCCATCGAGTGGGCTCCAGCTCTCTATAGCCACCTGTCTGTGTGATCCGATTCTGCGCAGAGGTGTTCTACACACCTCGTCTCCATCGAGTGGGCTCGAGCTCTTCATAGCCACCTGTCTGTGTGATCCGAGTCTGCGCAGAGGTGTTCTACACACCTCGTCTCCATCGAGTGGGCTCCAGCTCTCTATAGCCACCTGTCTGTGTGATCCGAGTCTGCGCAGAGGTGTTCTACACACCTCGTCTCCATCGAGTGGGCTCAAGCTCTCTATAGCCACCTGTTTGTGTGATTCGAGTCTGTGCAGAGGTGTACTACAGACCTCGTCTCCATCGAGTGGGCTCAAGCTCGTCATAGCCACCTGTGTGTGTGATCCGAGTCTGCGCAGAGGTGTTCTACACACCTCGTCTCCATCGAGTGGGCTCAAGCTCTCTATAGCCACCTGTTTGTGTGATCCGAGTCTGCGCAGAGGTGTTCTACACACCTCGTCTCCATCGAGTGGGCTCAAGCTCTCTATAGCCACCTGTTTGTGTGATTCGAGTCTGTGCAGAGGTGTACTACAGACCTCGTCTCCATCGAGTGGGCTCAAGCTCGTCATAGCCACCTGTGTGTGTGATCCGAGTCTGCGCAGAGGTGTTCTACACACCTCGTCTCCATCGAGTGGGCTCAAGCTCTCTATAGCCACCTGTTTGTGTGATCCGAGTCTGCACAGAGGTGTTCTACACACCTCGTCTCCATCGAGTGGACTCAAGCTCTTCATAGCCACCTGTCTGTGTGATCCGAGTCTGCGCAGAGGTGTTCTACACACCTCGTCTCCATCGAGTGGGCTCAAGCTCTCTATAGCCACCTGTGTGTGTGATCCGAGTCTGCACAGAGGTGTTCTACACACCTCGTCTCCATCGAGTGGGCTCAAGCTCTCTATAGCCACCTGTTTGTGTGATCCGAGTCTGCGCAGAGGTGTTCTACACACCTCGTCTCAATCGAGTGGGCTCCAGCTCTCTACAGCCACCTGTTTGTGTGATCCGAGTCTGCGCAGAGGTGTTCTACACACCCTGGCCCCATCGAGTGGGCTCGAGCTCTTCATAGCCACCTGTCTGTGTGATCCGAGTCTGCGGAGAGGTGTTCTACACACCTCGTCTCCATCGAGTGGGCTCCAGCTCTATATAGCCACCTGTTTGTGTGATCCGAGTCTGCGCAGAGGTGTTCTACACACCTCGTCTCCATCGAGTGGGCTCCAGCTCTTCATAGCCACCTGTGTGTGTGATCCGAGTCTGCGCAGAGGTGTTCTACACACCTCGTCTCCATCGAGTGGGTTCAAGCTCTCTATAGCCACCTGTTTGTGTGATCCGAGTCTGCGCAGAGGTGTTCTACACACCTCGTCTCCATCGAGTGGGCTCCAGCTCTTCATAGCCACCTGTTTGTGTGATCCGAGTCTGCACAGAGGTGTTCTACACACCTCGTCTCCATCGAGTGGACTCAAGCTCTTCATAGCCACCTGTCTGTGTGATCCGAGTCTGCGCAGAGGTGTTCTACACACCTCGTCTCCATCGAGTGGGCTCCAGCTCTTCATAGCCACCTGTTTGTGTGATCCGAGTCTGCGCAGAGGTGTTCTACACACCTCGTCTCCATCGAGTGGGCTCAAGCTCTCTATAGCCACCTGTTTGTGTGATCCGAGTCTGCACAGAGGTGTTCTACACACCTCGTCTCCATCGAGTGGGCTCAAGCTCTCTATAGCCACCTGTTTGTGTGATCCGAGTCTGCGCAGAGGTGTTCTACACACCTCGTCTCCATCGAGTGGGCTCCAGCTCTTCATAGCCACATGTGTGTGTGATCCGAGTCTGCGCAGAGGTGTTCTACACACCTCGTCTCCATCGAGTGGGCTCCAGCTCTTCATAGCCACCTGTATGTGTGATCCGAGTCTGCGCAGAGGTGTTCTACACACCTCGTCTCCATCGAGTGGGCTCAAGCTCTCTATAGCCACCTGTTTGTGTGATCCGAGTCTGCGCAGAGGTGTTCTACACACCTCGTCTCCATCGAGTGGGCTCAAGCTCTCTATAGCCACCTGTTTGTGTGATCCAAGTCTGCGCAGAGGTGTTCTACACACCTCGTCTCCATCGAGTGGGCTCCAGCTCTTCATAGCCACCTGTTTGTGTGATCATAGTCTGCGCAGAGGTGTTCTACACACCTCGTCTCCATCGAGTGGGCTCCAGCTCTATATAGCCACCTGTTTGTGTGATTCGAGTCTGCGCAGAGGTGTTCTACACACCTCGTCTCCATCGAGTGGGCTCAAGCTCTCTATAGCCACCTGTTTGTGTGATCCGATTCTGCGCAGAGGTGTTCTACACACCTCGTCTCCATCGAGTGGGCTCCAGCACTCTATAGCCTCCTGTTTGTGTGATCCAAGTCTGCGCAGAGGAGTTCTACTCACCTCGTCTCCATCGAGTGGGCTCAAGCTCTCCATAGCCACCTGTCTGTGTGATCCGAGTCTGCGCAGAGGAGTTCTACTCACCTCGTCTCCATCGAGTGGGCTCAAGCTCTCTATAGCCACCTGTCTGTGTGATCCGAGTCTGCGCAGAGGTGTTCTACACACCTCGTCTCCATCGAGTGGGCTCCAGCTCTTCATAGCCACCTGTGTGTGTGATCCGAGTCTGCGCAGAGGTGTTCTACACACCTCGTCTCCATCGAGTGGGCTCAAGCTCTCTATAGCCACCTGTTTGTGTGATCCGAGTCTGCGCAGAGGAGTTCTACTCACCTCGTCTCCATCGAGTGGGCTCAAGCTCTCTATAGCCACCTGTCTGTGTGATCTGAGTCTGCGCAGAGGTGTTCTACACACCTCGTCTCCATCGAGTGGGCTCAAGCTCTCTATAGCCACCTGTTTGTGTGATCCGAGTCTGCGCAGAGGTGTTCTACACACCTCGTCTCCATCGAGTGGGCTCCAGCACTCTATAGCCTCCTGTTTGTGTGATCCAAGTCTGCGCAGAGGAGTTCTACTCACCTCGTCTCCATCGAGTGGGCTCAAGCTCTCCATAGCCACCTGTCTGTGTGATCCGAGTCTGCGCAGAGGAGTTCTACTCACCTCGTCTCCATCGAGTGGGCTCAAGCTCTCTATAGCCACCTGTTTGTGTGATCCGAGTCTGCGCAGAGGTGTTCTACACACCTCGTCTCCATCGAGTGGGCTCCAGCTCTTCATAGCCACCTGTGTGTGTGATCCGAGTCTGCGCAGAGGTGTTCTACACACCTCGTCTCCATCGAGTGGGCTCAAGCTCTCTATAGCCACCTGTTTGTGTGATCCGAGTCTGCGCAGAGGTGTTCTACACACCTCGTCTCCATCGAGTGGGCTCCAGCTCTTCATAGCCACCTGTGTGTGTGATCCGAGTCTGCGCAGAGGTGTTCTACACACCTCGTCTCCATCGAGTGGGCTCAAGCTCTCTATAACCACCTGTTTGTGTGATCCGAGTCTGCGCAGAGGTGTTCTACACACCTCGTCTCTATCGAGTGGGCTCAAGCTCTCTATAGCCACCTGTTTGTGTGATCCGAGTCTGCGCAGAGGTGTTCTACACACCTCGTCTCCATCGAGTGGGCTCCAGCTCTTCATAGCCACCTGTATGTGTGATCCGAGTCTGCGCAGAGGTGTTCTACACACCTCGTCTCCATCGAGTGGGCTCCAGCTCTTCATAGCCACCTGTTTGTGTGATCCGAGTCTGCGCAGAGGTGTTCTACACACCTCGTCTCCATCGAGTGGGCTCCAGCTCTTCATAGCCACCTGTCTGTGTGATCCGAGTCTGCGCAGAGGTGTTCTACACACCTCGTCTCCATCGAGTGGGCTCCAGCTCTTCATAGCCACCTGTCTGTGTGATCCGAGTCTGCGCAGAGGTGTTCTACACACCTCGTCTCCATCGAGTGGGCTCCAGCTCTTCATAGCCACCTGTTTGTGTGATCCGAGTCTGCGCAGAGGTGTTCTACACACCTCGTCTCTATCGAGTGGGCTCAAGCTCTCTATAGCCACCTGTTTGTGTGATCCGAGTCTGCGCAGAGGTGTTCTACACACCTCGTCTCCATCGAGTGGGCTCCAGCTCTTCATAGCCACCTGTCTGTGTGATCCGAGTCTGCGCAGAGGTGTTATACACACCTCGTCTCCATCGAGTGGGCTCCAGCTCTCTATAGCCACCTGTCTGTGTGATCCGAGTCTGCGCAGAGGTGTTCTACACACCTCGTCTCCATCGAGTGGGCTCAAGCTCTCTATAGCCACCTGTCTGTGTGATCCGAGTCTGCGCAGAGGTGTTCTACACACCTCGTCTCCATCGAGTGGGCTCAAGCTCTCTACAGCCACCTGTCTGTGTGATCCGAGTCTGCGCAGAGGTGTTCTACACACCTCGTCTCCATCGAGTGGGCTCGAGCTCTTCATAGCCACCTGTCTGTGTGATCCGAGTCTGCGCAGAGGTGTTCTACACACCTCGTCTCCATCGAGTGGGCTCAAGCTCTCTATAGCCACCTGTTCGTGTGATCCGAGTCTGCGCAGAGGTGTTCTACACACCTCGTCTCCATCGAGTGGGCTCCAGCTCTCTATAGCCACCTGTCTGTGTGATCCGAGTCTGCGCAGAGGTGTTCTACACACCTCGTCTCCATCGAGTGGGCTCGAGCTCTTCATAGCCACCTGTCTGTGTGATCCGAGTCTGCGCAGAGGTGTTCTACACACCTCGTCTCCATCGAGTGGGCTCCAGCTCTCTATAGCCACCTGTCTGTGTGATCCGAGTCTGCGCAGAGGTGTTCTACACACCTCGTCTCTATCGAGTGGGCTCAAGCTCTCTATAGCCACCTGTCTGTGTGATCCGAGTCTGCGCAGAGGTGTTCTACACACCTCGTCTCTATCGAGTGGGCTCAAGCTCTCTATAGCCACCTGTTTGTGTGATCCGAGTCTGCGCAGAGGTGTTCTACACACCTTGTCTCCATCGAGTGGGCTCAAGCTCTTCATAGCCACCTGTCTGTGTGATCCGAGTCTGCGCAGAGGTGTTCTACACACCTCGTCTCCATCGAGTGGGCTCCAGCTCTCTATAGCCACCTGTCTGTGTGATCCGAGTCTGCGCAGAGGTGTTCTACACACCTCGTCTCCATCGAGTGGGCTCGAGCTCTCTATAGCCACCTGTTTGTGTGATCCGAGTCTGCGCAGAGGTGTTCTACACACCTCGTCACCATCGAGTGGGCTCAAGCTCTTTATAGCCACCTGTTTGTGTGATCCGAGTCTGCGCAGAGGTGTTCTACACACCTCGTCTCCATCGGGTGGGCTCAAGCTCTCTATAGCCACCTCTTTGTGTGATCCGAGTCTGCGCAGAGGTGTTCTACACACCTCGTCTCCATCGAGTGGGCTCAAGCTCTCCATAGCCACCTGTTTGTGTGATCCGAGTCTGCGCAGAGGTGTTCTACACACCCCGTCTCCATCGAGTGGGCTCCAGCTCTCTATAGCCACCTGTTTGTGTGATTCGAGTCTGCGCAGAGGTGTTCTACACACCTCGTCTCCATCGAGTGGGCTAAAGCTCTCTAGAGCCTCCTGTCTGTGTGATCCGAGTCTGCACAGAGGTGTTCTACACACCTCGTCTCCATCGAGTGATCTCGAGCTCTCCATAGCCACCTGTCTGTGTGATCCGAGTCTGCGCAGAGGTGTTCTACACACCTCGTCTCCATCGAGTGGGCTCAAGCTCTCTATAGCCACCTGTTTGTGTGATCCGAGCCTGCGCAGAGGTGTTCTACACACCTCGTCTCCATCGAGTCGGCTCAAGCTCTCTATAGCCATTTGATTGTGTGATCCGAGTCTGCGCAGAGGTGTTCTACACACCCCGTCTCCATCGAGTGGGCTCAAGCTCTCTATAGCCACCTGTTTGTGTGATCCGAGCCTGCGCAGAGGTGTTCTACACACCTCGTCTCCATCGAGTCGGCTCAAGCTCTCTATAGCCACCTGTTTGTGTGATTCGAGTCTGCGCAGTGGTGTTCTACACACCTCGTCTCCATCGAGTGGGCTCAAGCTCTTCATAGCCACCTGTCTGTGTGATCCGAGTCTGCACAGAGGTGTTCTACACACCTCGTCTCCATCGAGTGATCTCGAGCTCAATATAGCCATTTGATTGTGTGATCCGAGTCTGCGCAGAGGTGTTCTACACACCCCGTCTCCATCGAGTGGGCTCAAGCTCTCTATAGCCACCTGTTTGTGTGATCCGAGCCTGCGCAGAGGTGTTCTACACACCTCGTCTCCATCGAGTCGGCTCAAGCTCTCTATAGCCACCTGTTTGTGTGATTCGAGTCTGCGCAGTGGTGTTCTACACACCTCGTCTCCATCGAGTGGGCTCAAGCTCTCTATAGTCACCTGTTTGTGTGATCCGAGTCTGCGCAGAGGTGTTCTACACACCTCGTCTCCATCGAGTGGGCTCAAGCTCTCTATATCCACCTGTTTGTGTGATCCGAGTCTGCGCAGAGGTGTTCTACACACCTCGTCTCCATCGAGTGGGCTCAAGCTCTTTATAGCCACCTGTTTGTGTGATCCGAGTCTGCGCAGAGGTGTTCTACACACCTCGTCTCCATCGAGTGGGCTCAAGCTCTCTATAGCCACCTGTTTGTGTCATCCGTGTCTGCGCAGAGGTGTTCTACACACCTCGTCTCCATCGAGTGGGCTCAAGCTCTCTATAGCATCTGTTTGTGTGATCCGAGTCTGCGCAGAGTTGTTCTACACACCTCGTCTCCATCGAGTGGGCTCAAGCTCTCTATAGCCACCTGTTTGTGTCATCCGTGTCTGCGCAGAGGTGTTCTACACACCTCGTCTCCATCGAGTGGGCTCCAGCTCTCTATAGCCACCTGTTTGTGTGATCCGAGTCTGCGCAGAGGTGTTCTACACACCTCGTCTCCATCGAGTGGGCTCAAGCTCTTCATAGCCACCTGTCTGTGTGATCCGAGTCTGCGCAGAGGTGTTCTACACACCTCGTCTCCATCGAGTGGGCTCAAGCTCTTCATAGCCACCTGTCTGTGTGATCCGAGTCTGCGCAGAGGTGTTCTACACACCTCGTCTCCATCGAGTGGGCTCAAGCTCTTTATAGCCACCTGTTTGTGTGATCCGAGTCTGCGCAGAGGTGTTCTACACACCTCGTCTCCATCGAGTGGGCTCCAGCTCTCTATAGCCACCTGTTTGTGTGATCCTAGTCTGCGCAGAGGTGTTCTACACACCTCGTCTCCATCGAGTGGGCTCGAACTCTCTATAGCCACCTGTTTGTGTGCTCCGAGTCTGCGCAGAGGTGTTCTACACACCTCGTCACCATCTAGTGGGCTAAAGCTCTCTAGAGCCTCCTGTCTGTGTGATCCGAGTCTGCGCAGAGGTCTTCTACACACCCTGTCTCCATCGAGTGGGCTCAAGCTCTCTATAGCCACCTGTTTGTGTGATCCAAGTCTGCGCAGAGGTGTTCTACACACCCTGGCCCCATCAAGTGGGCTCAAGCTCTCTATAGCCACCTGTTTGTGTGATCCGAGTCTGCGCAGAGGTGTTCTACACACCTTGTCTCCATCGAGTGGGCTCAAGCTCTCTATATCCACCTGTTTGTGTGATCCGAGTCTGCGCAGAAGTGTTCTACACATCTCGTGTCCATCGTGTGGGCTCAAGCTCTCTAAAGCCACCTGTTTGTGTGATCTGAGTCTGCGCAGAGGTGTTCTACGCACCTCGTCTCCATCGGGTGGGCTTAAGCTCTCTATAGCCACCTGTTTGTGTGATCCGAGTCTGCGCAGAGGTGTTCTACACACCTCGTCTCCATCGAGTGGGCTCAAGCTCTCTATAGCCACCTGTTTGTGTGATCCGAGTCTGCGCAGAGGTGTTCTACACACCTAGTCTCCATCGAGTGGGCTCAAGCTCGTCATAGCCACCTGTCTGTGTGATCCAAGTCTGCGCAGAGGTGTTCTACACACCTTGTCTCCATCGAGTGGGCTCAAGCTCTCTAAAGCCACCTGTGTGTGTGATCCGAGTCTGCGCAGAGGTGTTCTACACACCTCGTCACCATCGGGTGGGCTCAAGCTCTCTATAGCCACCTGTTTGTGTGATCCGAGTCTGCGCAGAGGTGTTCTACACACCTCGTCTCCATCGAGTGGGCTCAAGCTCTCTATAGCCACCTGTTTGTGTGATCCGAGTCTGCGCAGAGGTGTTCTACACACCTCGTCTCCATCGAGTGGGCTCAAGCTCTTCATAGCCACCTGTCTGTGTGATCCAAGTCTGCGCAGAGGTGTTCTACACACCTCGTCTCCATCGAGTGGGCTCAAGCTCTCTATAGCCACCTGTTTGTGTGATCCGAGTCTGCGCAGAGGTCTTCTACACACCCTGGCCCCATCGAGTGGGCTCGAGCTCTCTATAGCCACCTGTCTGTGTGATCCGAGTCTCTGCAGAAGTGTTCTACACACCTCGTCTCCATCGAGTGGGCTCAAGCTCTATATAGCCACCTGTTTGTGTGATCCGAGTCTCTGCAGAGGTGTTCTACACACCTCGTCCCCATCGAGTGGGCTCAAGCCCTCTATAGCCACATGTTTGTGTGCTCCGAGTCTGCGCAGAGGTGTTCTACACACCTCGTCTCCATCGAGTGGGCTCAAGCTCTCCATAGCACCCTGTTTGTGTGATCCGAGTCTGCGCAGAGGTGTTCTACACACCTCGTCTCCATCAAGTGGGCTCAAGCTCTTCATAGCCACCTGTCTGTGTGATCCGAGTCTGCGCAGAGGTGTTCTACACACCTCGTCTCCATCGAGTGGGCTCAAGCTCTTCATAGCCACCTGTCTGTGTGATCCGAGTCTGCGCAGAGGTGTTCTACACACCTCGTCTCCATCGAGTGGGCTCAAGCTCTATATAGCCACCTGTTTGTGTGATCCGAGTCTGCACAGAGGTGTTCTACACACCTCGTCTCCATCGAGTGGGCTCAAGCTATCTATAGCCACCTGTCTGTGTGATCCGAGTCTGCGCAGAGGTGTTCTACACACCTCGTCTCCATCGAGTGGGCTCAAGCTCTCTATAGCCACCTGTTTGTGTGAGTCGATTCTGCGCAGAGGTGTTCTACATACCTCGTCTCCATCGAGTGGGCTCCAGCTCTCTATAGCCACCTGTTTGTGTGATCCGAGTCTGCACAGAGGTGTTCTACACACCTCGTCTCCATCGAGTGGGCTCAAGCTCTCTATAGCCACCTGTTTGTGTGATCCGAGTCTGCGCAGAGGTGTTCTACACACCTCGTCACCATCGAGTGGGCTCAAGCTCTCTATAGCCACCTGTTTGTGTGATCCAAGTCTGCGCAGAGGTGTTCTACACACCTCGTCTCCATCGAGTGGGCTCAAGCTCTCTATAGCCACCTGTTTGTGTGATCCAAGTCTGCGCAGAGGTGTTCTACACACCTCGTCTCCATCGAGTGGGCTCAAGCTCTCTATAGCCACCTGTTTGTGTGATCCAAGTCTGCGCAGAGGTGTTCTACACACCTCGTCTCCATCGAGTGGGCTCAAGCTCTCTATAGCCACCTGTCTGTGTGATCCGAGTCTGCGCAGAGGTGTTCTACACACCTCGTCTCCATCGAGTGGGCTCAAGCTCTATAAAGCCACCTGTTTGTGTGATCCGAGTCTGCGCAGAGGTGTTCTACACACCTCGTCTACATCGAGTGGGCTCAAGCTCTTCATAGCCACCTGTCTGTGTGATCCGAGTCTGCGCAGAGGTGTTCTACATACCTCGTCTCCATCGAGTGGGCTCGAGCTCTTCATAGCCACCTGTCTGTGTGATCCGAGTCTGCGCAGAGGTGTTCTACACACCTCGTCTCCATCGAGTGGGCTCGAGCTCTCTATAGCCACCTGTTTGTGTGATCCGAGTCTGTGCAGAGGTGTTCAACACACCTCGTCTCCATCGAGTGGGCCCCACCCCTCTATAGTCACCTGTTTGTGTGATCCGAGTCTGCGCAGAGGTGTTCTACACACCTCGTCTCCATCGAGTGGGCTCAAGCTCTCTATAGCCACCTGTTTGTGTGATCCGAGTCTGCGCAGAGGTGTTCTACATACCTCGTCTCCATCGAGTGGGCTCAAGCTCTATTTAGCACCCTGTTTGTGTGATCCGAGTCTGCGCAGAGGTGTTCTACACACCTCGTCTACATCGAGTGGGCTCAAGCTCTTCATAGCCACCTGTCTGTGTGATCCGAGTCTGCGCAGAGGTGTTCTACATACCTCGTCTCCATCGAGTGGGCTCAAGCTCTATATGGCACCCTGTTTGTGTGATCCGAGTCTGCGCAGAGGTGTTCTACACACCTCGTCTCCATCGAGTGGGCTCAAGCTCTCTATAGCCACCTGTCTGTGTGATCCGAGTCTGCGCAGAGGTGTTCTACACACCTCGTCTCCATCGAGTGGGCTCAAGCTCTCTACAGCCACCTGTCTGTGTGATCCGAGTCTGCGCAGAGGTGTTCTACACACCTCGTCTCCATCGAGTGGGCTCGAGCTCTTCATAGCCACCTGTCTGTGTGATCCGAGTCTGCGCAGAGGTGTTCTACACACCTCGTCTCCATCGAGTGGGCTCAAGCTCTCTATAGCCACCTGTTCGTGTGATCCGAGTCTGCGCAGAGGTGTTCTACACACCTCGTCTCCATCGAGTGGGCTCCAGCTCTCTATAGCCACCTGTCTGTGTGATCCGAGTCTGCGCAGAGGTGTTCTACACACCTCGTCTCCATCGAGTGGGCTCGAGCTCTTCATAGCCACCTGTCTGTGTGATCCGAGTCTGCGCAGAGGTGTTCTACACACCTCGTCTCCATCGAGTGGGCTCCAGCTCTCTATAGCCACCTGTCTGTGTGATCCGAGTCTGCGCAGAGGTGTTCTACACACCTCGTCTCTATCGAGTGGGCTCAAGCTCTCTATAGCCACCTGTCTGTGTGATCCGAGTCTGCGCAGAGGTGTTCTACACACCTCGTCTCTATCGAGTGGGCTCAAGCTCTCTATAGCCACCTGTTTGTGTGATCCGAGTCTGCGCAGAGGTGTTCTACACACCTCGTCTCCATCGAGTGGGCTCAAGCTCTTCATAGCCACCTGTCTGTGTGATCCGAGTCTGCGCAGAGGTGTTCTACACACCTCGTCTCCATCGAGTGGGCTCCAGCTCTCTATAGCCACCTGTCTGTGTGATCCGAGTCTGCGCAGAGGTGTTCTACACACCTCGTCTCCATCGAGTGGGCTCGAGCTCTCTATAGCCACCTGTTTGTGTGATCCGAGTCTGCGCAGAGGTGTTCTACACACCTCGTCACCATCGAGTGGGCTCAAGCTCTTTATAGCCACCTGTTTGTGTGATCCGAGTCTGCGCAGAGGTGTTCTACACACCTCGTCTCCATCGGGTGGGCTCAAGCTCTCTATAGCCACCTCTTTGTGTGATCCGAGTCTGCGCAGAGGTGTTCTACACACCTCGTCTCCATCGAGTGGGCTCAAGCTCTCCATAGCCACCTGTTTGTGTGATCCGAGTCTGCGCAGAGGTGTTCTACACACCCCGTCTCCATCGAGTGGGCTCCAGCTCTCTATAGCCACCTGTTTGTGTGATTCGAGTCTGCGCAGAGGTGTTCTACACACCTCGTCTCCATCGAGTGGGCTAAAGCTCTCTAGAGCCTCCTGTCTGTGTGATCCGAGTCTGCACAGAGGTGTTCTACACACCTCGTCTCCATCGAGTGATCTCGAGCTCTCCATAGCCACCTGTCTGTGTGATCCGAGTCTGCGCAGAGGTGTTCTACACACCTCGTCTCCATCGAGTGGGCTCAAGCTCTCTATAGCCACCTGTTTGTGTGATCCGAGCCTGCGCAGAGGTGTTCTACACACCTCGTCTCCATCGAGTCGGCTCAAGCTCTCTATAGCCATTTGATTGTGTGATCCGAGTCTGCGCAGAGGTGTTCTACACACCCCGTCTCCATCGAGTGGGCTCAAGCTCTCTATAGCCACCTGTTTGTGTGATCCGAGCCTGCGCAGAGGTGTTCTACACACCTCGTCTCCATCGAGTCGGCTCAAGCTCTCTATAGCCACCTGTTTGTGTGATTCGAGTCTGCGCAGTGGTGTTCTACACACCTCGTCTCCATCGAGTGGGCTCAAGCTCTTCATAGCCACCTGTCTGTGTGATCCGAGTCTGCACAGAGGTGTTCTACACACCTCGTCTCCATCGAGTGATCTCGAGCTCAATATAGCCATTTGATTGTGTGATCCGAGTCTGCGCAGAGGTGTTCTACACACCCCGTCTCCATCGAGTGGGCTCAAGCTCTCTATAGCCACCTGTTTGTGTGATCCGAGCCTGCGCAGAGGTGTTCTACACACCTCGTCTCCATCGAGTCGGCTCAAGCTCTCTATAGCCACCTGTTTGTGTGATTCGAGTCTGCGCAGTGGTGTTCTACACACCTCGTCTCCATCGAGTGGGCTCAAGCTCTCTATAGTCACCTGTTTGTGTGATCCGAGTCTGCGCAGAGGTGTTCTACACACCTCGTCTCCATCGAGTGGGCTCAAGCTCTCTATATCCACCTGTTTGTGTGATCCGAGTCTGCGCAGAGGTGTTCTACACACCTCGTCTCCATCGAGTGGGCTCAAGCTCTTTATAGCCACCTGTTTGTGTGATCCGAGTCTGCGCAGAGGTGTTCTACACACCTCGTCTCCATCGAGTGGGCTCAAGCTCTCTATAGCCACCTGTTTGTGTCATCCGTGTCTGCGCAGAGGTGTTCTACACACCTCGTCTCCATCGAGTGGGCTCAAGCTCTCTATAGCATCTGTTTGTGTGATCCGAGTCTGCGCAGAGTTGTTCTACACACCTCGTCTCCATCGAGTGGGCTCAAGCTCTCTATAGCCACCTGTTTGTGTCATCCGTGTCTGCGCAGAGGTGTTCTACACACCTCGTCTCCATCGAGTGGGCTCCAGCTCTCTATAGCCACCTGTTTGTGTGATCCGAGTCTGCGCAGAGGTGTTCTACACACCTCGTCTCCATCGAGTGGGCTCAAGCTCTTCATAGCCACCTGTCTGTGTGATCCGAGTCTGCGCAGAGGTGTTCTACACACCTCGTCTCCATCGAGTGGGCTCAAGCTCTTCATAGCCACCTGTCTGTGTGATCCGAGTCTGCGCAGAGGTGTTCTACACACCTCGTCTCCATCGAGTGGGCTCAAGCTCTTTATAGCCACCTGTTTGTGTGATCCGAGTCTGCGCAGAGGTGTTCTACACACCTCGTCTCCATCGAGTGGGCTCCAGCTCTCTATAGCCACCTGTTTGTGTGATCCTAGTCTGCGCAGAGGTGTTCTACACACCTCGTCTCCATCGAGTGGGCTCGAACTCTCTATAGCCACCTGTTTGTGTGCTCCGAGTCTGCGCAGAGGTGTTCTACACACCTCGTCACCATCTAGTGGGCTAAAGCTCTCTAGAGCCTCCTGTCTGTGTGATCCGAGTCTGCGCAGAGGTCTTCTACACACCCTGTCTCCATCGAGTGGGCTCAAGCTCTCTATAGCCACCTGTTTGTGTGATCCAAGTCTGCGCAGAGGTGTTCTACACACCCTGGCCCCATCAAGTGGGCTCAAGCTCTCTATAGCCACCTGTTTGTGTGATCCGAGTCTGCGCAGAGGTGTTCTACACACCTTGTCTCCATCGAGTGGGCTCAAGCTCTCTATATCCACCTGTTTGTGTGATCCGAGTCTGCGCAGAAGTGTTCTACACATCTCGTGTCCATCGTGTGGGCTCAAGCTCTCTAAAGCCACCTGTTTGTGTGATCTGAGTCTGCGCAGAGGTGTTCTACGCACCTCGTCTCCATCGGGTGGGCTTAAGCTCTCTATAGCCACCTGTTTGTGTGATCCGAGTCTGCGCAGAGGTGTTCTACACACCTCGTCTCCATCGAGTGGGCTCAAGCTCTCTATAGCCACCTGTTTGTGTGATCCGAGTCTGCGCAGAGGTGTTCTACACACCTAGTCTCCATCGAGTGGGCTCAAGCTCGTCATAGCCACCTGTCTGTGTGATCCAAGTCTGCGCAGAGGTGTTCTACACACCTTGTCTCCATCGAGTGGGCTCAAGCTCTCTAAAGCCACCTGTGTGTGTGATCCGAGTCTGCGCAGAGGTGTTCTACACACCTCGTCACCATCGGGTGGGCTCAAGCTCTCTATAGCCACCTGTTTGTGTGATCCGAGTCTGCGCAGAGGTGTTCTACACACCTCGTCTCCATCGAGTGGGCTCAAGCTCTCTATAGCCACCTGTTTGTGTGATCCGAGTCTGCGCAGAGGTGTTCTACACACCTCGTCTCCATCGAGTGGGCTCAAGCTCTTCATAGCCACCTGTCTGTGTGATCCAAGTCTGCGCAGAGGTGTTCTACACACCTCGTCTCCATCGAGTGGGCTCAAGCTCTCTATAGCCACCTGTTTGTGTGATCCGAGTCTGCGCAGAGGTCTTCTACACACCCTGGCCCCATCGAGTGGGCTCGAGCTCTCTATAGCCACCTGTCTGTGTGATCCGAGTCTCTGCAGAAGTGTTCTACACACCTCGTCTCCATCGAGTGGGCTCAAGCTCTATATAGCCACCTGTTTGTGTGATCCGAGTCTCTGCAGAGGTGTTCTACACACCTCGTCCCCATCGAGTGGGCTCAAGCCCTCTATAGCCACATGTTTGTGTGCTCCGAGTCTGCGCAGAGGTGTTCTACACACCTCGTCTCCATCGAGTGGGCTCAAGCTCTCCATAGCACCCTGTTTGTGTGATCCGAGTCTGCGCAGAGGTGTTCTACACACCTCGTCTCCATCAAGTGGGCTCAAGCTCTTCATAGCCACCTGTCTGTGTGATCCGAGTCTGCGCAGAGGTGTTCTACACACCTCGTCTCCATCGAGTGGGCTCAAGCTCTTCATAGCCACCTGTCTGTGTGATCCGAGTCTGCGCAGAGGTGTTCTACACACCTCGTCTCCATCGAGTGGGCTCAAGCTCTATATAGCCACCTGTTTGTGTGATCCGAGTCTGCACAGAGGTGTTCTACACACCTCGTCTCCATCGAGTGGGCTCAAGCTATCTATAGCCACCTGTCTGTGTGATCCGAGTCTGCGCAGAGGTGTTCTACACACCTCGTCTCCATCGAGTGGGCTCAAGCTCTCTATAGCCACCTGTTTGTGTGAGTCGATTCTGCGCAGAGGTGTTCTACATACCTCGTCTCCATCGAGTGGGCTCCAGCTCTCTATAGCCACCTGTTTGTGTGATCCGAGTCTGCACAGAGGTGTTCTACACACCTCGTCTCCATCGAGTGGGCTCAAGCTCTCTATAGCCACCTGTTTGTGTGATCCGAGTCTGCGCAGAGGTGTTCTACACACCTCGTCACCATCGAGTGGGCTCAAGCTCTCTATAGCCACCTGTTTGTGTGATCCAAGTCTGCGCAGAGGTGTTCTACACACCTCGTCTCCATCGAGTGGGCTCAAGCTCTCTATAGCCACCTGTTTGTGTGATCCAAGTCTGCGCAGAGGTGTTCTACACACCTCGTCTCCATCGAGTGGGCTCAAGCTCTCTATAGCCACCTGTTTGTGTGATCCAAGTCTGCGCAGAGGTGTTCTACACACCTCGTCTCCATCGAGTGGGCTCAAGCTCTCTATAGCCACCTGTCTGTGTGATCCGAGTCTGCGCAGAGGTGTTCTACACACCTCGTCTCCATCGAGTGGGCTCAAGCTCTATAAAGCCACCTGTTTGTGTGATCCGAGTCTGCGCAGAGGTGTTCTACACACCTCGTCTACATCGAGTGGGCTCAAGCTCTTCATAGCCACCTGTCTGTGTGATCCGAGTCTGCGCAGAGGTGTTCTACATACCTCGTCTCCATCGAGTGGGCTCGAGCTCTTCATAGCCACCTGTCTGTGTGATCCGAGTCTGCGCAGAGGTGTTCTACACACCTCGTCTCCATCGAGTGGGCTCGAGCTCTCTATAGCCACCTGTTTGTGTGATCCGAGTCTGTGCAGAGGTGTTCAACACACCTCGTCTCCATCGAGTGGGCCCCACCCCTCTATAGTCACCTGTTTGTGTGATCCGAGTCTGCGCAGAGGTGTTCTACACACCTCGTCTCCATCGAGTGGGCTCAAGCTCTCTATAGCCACCTGTTTGTGTGATCCGAGTCTGCGCAGAGGTGTTCTACATACCTCGTCTCCATCGAGTGGGCTCAAGCTCTATTTAGCACCCTGTTTGTGTGATCCGAGTCTGCGCAGAGGTGTTCTACACACCTCGTCTACATCGAGTGGGCTCAAGCTCTTCATAGCCACCTGTCTGTGTGATCCGAGTCTGCGCAGAGGTGTTCTACATACCTCGTCTCCATCGAGTGGGCTCAAGCTCTATATGGCACCCTGTTTGTGTGATCCGAGTCTGCGCAGAGGTGTTCTACACACCTCGTCTCCATCGAGTGGGCTCAAGCTCTCTATAGTCACCTGTTTGTGTGATCCGAGTCTGCGCAGAGGTGTTCTACACACCTCGTCTCCATCGAGTGGGCTCAAGCTCTCTATAGCCACCTGTTTGTGTGATCCGAGTCTGCGCAGAGGTGTTCTACACACCTCGTCTCCATCGAGTGGGCTCAAGCTCTATATAGCCACCTGTTTGTGTGATCCGAGTCTGCGCAGAGGTGTTCTACGCACCTCGTCTCCATCGAGTGGGCTCAAGCTCTATATAGCCACCTGTCTGTGTGATCCGAGTCTGCGCAGAGGTGTTCTACACACCTCGTCTCCATCGAGTGGGCTCAAGCTCTCTATAGCCACCTGTTTGTGTGATCCGAGTCTGCACAGAGGTGTTCTACACACCTCGTCTCCATCGAGTGGGCTCAAGCTCTTTATAGCCACCTGTTTGTGTGATCAGAGTCTGCACAGAGGTGTTCTACACACCTCGTCTCCATCGAGTGGGCTCAAGCTCTATATAGCCACCTGTTTGTGTGATCCGAGTCTGCGCAGAGGTGTTCTACACACCTCGTCTCCATCGAGTGGGCTCAAGCTCTCTATAGCCACCTGTCTGTGTGATCCGAGTCTGCGCAGAGGAGTTCTACACACCTCGTCTCCATCGAGTGGGCTCAAGCTCTCTATAGCCACCTGTTTGTGTGATCCGAGTCTGCGCAGAGGTGTTCTACACACCTCGTCTCCATCGAGTGGGCTCAAGCTCTCTATAGCCACCTGTCTGTGTGATCCGAGTCTGCGCAGAGGAGTTCTACACACCTCGTCTCCATCGAGTGGGCTCAAGCTCTCTATAGCCACCTGTTTGTGTGATCCGAGTCTGCGCAGAGGTGTTCTACACACCTCGTCTCCATCGAGTGGGCTCAAGCTCTCTATAGCTACCTGTCTGTGTGATCCGAGTCTGCGCAGAGGTGTTCTACACACCTCGTCTCCATCGAGTGGACTCAAGCTCTTCATAGCCACCTGTGTGTGTGATCCGAGTCTGCGCAGAGGTGTTCTACACACCTCGTCTCCATCGAGTGGGCTCGAGCTCTCTATATCCACCTGTCTGTGTGACCCGAGTCTGCGCAGAGGTGTTCTACACACCTCGTCTCCATCGAGTGGGCTCAAGCTCTCTATAGCCACCTGTTTGTGTGATCCGAGTCTGCGCAGAGGTGTTCTACACACCTCGTCTCCATCGAGTGGGCTCAAGCTCTTCATAGCCACCTGTCTGTGTGATCCGAGTCTGCGCAGAGGTGTTCTACACACCTCGTCTCCATCGAGTGGGCTCAAGCTCTCTATAGCCACCTGTTTGTGTGATCCGAGTCTGCGCAGAGGTGTTCTACACACCTCGTCTCCATCGAGTGGGCTCAAGCTCTTCATAGCCACCTGTCTGTGTGATCCGAGTCTGCGCAGAGGTGTTCTACACACCTCGTCTCCATCGAGTGGGCTCAAGCTCTCTATAGCCACCTGTTTGTGTGATCCGAGTCTGCACAGAGGTGTTCTACACACCTCGTCTCTATCGAGTGGGCTCAAGCTCTCTATAGCCACCTGTTTGTGTGATCCGAGTCTGCGCAGAGGTGTTCTACACACCTCGTCTCCATCGAGTGGGCTCAAGCTCTTCATAGCCACCTGTCTGTGTGATCCGAGTCTGCGCAGAGGTGTTCTACACACCTCGTCTCCATCGAGTGGGCTCAAGCTCTCTATAGCCACCTGTTTGTGTGATCCGAGTCTGCGCAGAGGTGTTCTACACACCTCGTCTCTATCGAGTGGGCTCCAGCTCTTCATAGCCACCTGTGTGTGCGATCCGAGTCTGCGCAGAGGTGTTCTACACACCTCGTCTCCATCGAGTGGACTCAAGCTCTTCATAGCCACCTGTGTGTGTGATCCGAGTCTGCGCAGAGGAGTTCTACACACCTCGTCTCCATCGAGTGGGTTCAAGCTCTCTATAGCCACCTGTTTGTGTGATCCGAGTCTGCGCAGAGGTGTTCTACACACCTCGTCTCCATCGAGTGGACTCAAGCTCTTCATAGCCACCTGTTTGTGTGATCCGAGTCTGCGCAGAGGTGTTCTACACACCTCGTCTCCATCGAGTGGGCTCTAGCTCTCTATAGCCACCTGTTTGTGTGATCCGAGTCTGCGCAGAGGTGTTCTACACACCTCGTCTCCATCGAGTGGGCTCCAGCACTCTATAGCCTCCTGTTTGTGTGATCCGAGTCTGCACAGAGGTGTTCTACACACCTCGTCTCCATCGAGTGGGCTCAAGCTCTCTATAGCCACTTGTCTGTGTGATCCGAGTCTGCGCAGAGGTGTTCTACACACCTCGTCTCCATCGAGTGGACTCAAGCTCTTCATAGCCACCTGTTTGTGTGATCCGAGTCTGCGCAGAGGTGTTCTACACACCTCGTCTCCATCGAGTGGGCTCAAGCTCTCTACAGCCACCTGTCTGTGTGATCCGAGTCTGCGCAGAGGTGTTCTACACACCTCGTCTACATCGAGTGGGCTCAAGCTCTCTATAGCCACCTGTCTGTGTGATCCGAGTCTGCGCAGAGGTGTTCTACACACCTCGTCTCCATCGAGTGGGCTCAAGCTCTCTATAGCCACCTGTTTGTGTGATCCGAGTCTGCACAGAGGTGTTCTACACACCTCGTCTCCATCGAGTGGGCTCAAGCTCTCTATAGCCACTTGTCTGTGTGATCCGAGTCTGCGCAGAGGTGTTCTACACACCTCGTCTCCATCGAGTGGGCTCAAGCTCTCTATAGCTACCTGTCTGTGTGATCCGAGTCTGCGCAGAGGTGTTCTACACACCTCGTCTCCATCGAGTGGACTCAAGCTCTTCATAGCCACCTGTTTGTGTGATCCGAGTCTGCGCAGAGGTGTTCTACACACCTCGTCTCCATCGAGTGGGCTGAAGCTCTCTATAGCCACCTGTTTGTGTGATCCGAGTCTGCGCAGAGGTGTTCTACACACCTCGTCTCCATCGAGTGGACTCAAGCTCTCTATAGCCACCTGTTTGTGTGATCCGAGTCTGCGCAGAGGTGTTCTACACACCTCGTCTCCATCGAGTGGGCTCAAGCTCTCTATAGCCACCTGTCTGTGTGATCCGAGTCTGCGCAGAGGTGTTCTACACACCTCGTCTCCATCGAGTGGGCTCAAGCTCTCTACAGCCACCTGTCTGTGTGATCCGAGTCTGCGCAGAGGTGTTCTACACACCTCGTCTCCATCGAGTGGGCTCGAGCTCTTCATTGCCACCTGTCTGTGTGATCCGAGTCTGCGCAGAGGTGTTCTACACACCTCGTCTCCATCGAGTGGGCTCCAGCTCTCTATAGCCACCTGTCTGTGTGATCCGAGTCTGCGCAGAGGTGTTCTACACACCTCGTCTCTATCGAGTGGGCTCAAGCTCTCTATAGCCACCTGTTTGTGTGATCCGAGTCTGCGCAGAGGTGTTCTACACACCTCGTCTCCATCGAGTGGGCTCAAGCTCTATATAGCCACCTGTTTGTGTGATCCGAGTCTGCGCAGAGGTGTTCTACACACCTCGTCTCCATCGAGTGGGCTCAAGCTCTCTATAGCCACCTGTCTGTGTGATCCGAGTCTGCGCAGAGGAGTTCTACACACCTCGTCTCCATCGAGTGGGCTCAAGCTCTCTATAGCCACCTGTTTGTGTGATCCGAGTCTGCGCAGAGGTGTTCTACACACCTCGTCTCCATCGAGTGGGCTCAAGCTCTCTATAGCCACCTGTCTGTGTGATCCGAGTCTGCGCAGAGGAGTTCTACACACCTCGTCTCCATCGAGTGGGCTCAAGCTCTCTATAGCCACCTGTTTGTGTGATCCGAGTCTGCGCAGAGGTGTTCTACACACCTCGTCTCCATCGAGTGGGCTCAAGCTCTCTATAGCTACCTGTCTGTGTGATCCGAGTCTGCGCAGAGGTGTTCTACACACCTCGTCTCCATCGAGTGGACTCAAGCTCTTCATAGCCACCTGTGTGTGTGATCCGAGTCTGCGCAGAGGTGTTCTACACACCTCGTCTCCATCGAGTGGGCTCGAGCTCTCTATATCCACCTGTCTGTGTGACCCGAGTCTGCGCAGAGGTGTTCTACACACCTCGTCTCCATCGAGTGGGCTCAAGCTCTCTATAGCCACCTGTTTGTGTGATCCGAGTCTGCGCAGAGGTGTTCTACACACCTCGTCTCCATCGAGTGGGCTCAAGCTCTTCATAGCCACCTGTCTGTGTGATCCGAGTCTGCGCAGAGGTGTTCTACACACCTCGTCTCCATCGAGTGGGCTCAAGCTCTCTATAGCCACCTGTTTGTGTGATCCGAGTCTGCGCAGAGGTGTTCTACACACCTCGTCTCCATCGAGTGGGCTCAAGCTCTTCATAGCCACCTGTCTGTGTGATCCGAGTCTGCGCAGAGGTGTTCTACACACCTCGTCTCCATCGAGTGGGCTCAAGCTCTCTATAGCCACCTGTTTGTGTGATCCGAGTCTGCACAGAGGTGTTCTACACACCTCGTCTCTATCGAGTGGGCTCAAGCTCTCTATAGCCACCTGTTTGTGTGATCCGAGTCTGCGCAGAGGTGTTCTACACACCTCGTCTCCATCGAGTGGGCTCAAGCTCTTCATAGCCACCTGTCTGTGTGATCCGAGTCTGCGCAGAGGTGTTCTACACACCTCGTCTCCATCGAGTGGGCTCAAGCTCTCTATAGCCACCTGTTTGTGTGATCCGAGTCTGCGCAGAGGTGTTCTACACACCTCGTCTCTATCGAGTGGGCTCCAGCTCTTCATAGCCACCTGTGTGTGCGATCCGAGTCTGCGCAGAGGTGTTCTACACACCTCGTCTCCATCGAGTGGACTCAAGCTCTTCATAGCCACCTGTGTGTGTGATCCGAGTCTGCGCAGAGGAGTTCTACACACCTCGTCTCCATCGAGTGGGCTCCAGCACTCTATAGCCTCCTGTTTGTGTGATCCGAGTCTGCACAGAGGTGTTCTACACACCTCGTCTCCATCGAGTGGGCTCAAGCTCTCTATAGCCACTTGTCTGTGTGATCCGAGTCTGCGCAGAGGTGTTCTACACACCTCGTCTCCATCGAGTGGACTCAAGCTCTTCATAGCCACCTGTTTGTGTGATCCGAGTCTGCGCAGAGGTGTTCTACACACCTCGTCTCCATCGAGTGGGCTCAAGCTCTCTACAGCCACCTGTCTGTGTGATCCGAGTCTGCGCAGAGGTGTTCTACACACCTCGTCTACATCGAGTGGGCTCAAGCTCTCTATAGCCACCTGTCTGTGTGATCCGAGTCTGCGCAGAGGTGTTCTACACACCTCGTCTCCATCGAGTGGGCTCAAGCTCTCTATAGCCACCTGTTTGTGTGATCCGAGTCTGCACAGAGGTGTTCTACACACCTCGTCTCCATCGAGTGGGCTCAAGCTCTCTATAGCCACTTGTCTGTGTGATCCGAGTCTGCGCAGAGGTGTTCTACACACCTCGTCTCCATCGAGTGGGCTCAAGCTCTCTATAGCTACCTGTCTGTGTGATCCGAGTCTGCGCAGAGGTGTTCTACACACCTCGTCTCCATCGAGTGGACTCAAGCTCTTCATAGCCACCTGTTTGTGTGATCCGAGTCTGCGCAGAGGTGTTCTACACACCTCGTCTCCATCGAGTGGGCTGAAGCTCTCTATAGCCACCTGTTTGTGTGATCCGAGTCTGCGCAGAGGTGTTCTACACACCTCGTCTCCATCGAGTGGACTCAAGCTCTCTATAGCCACCTGTTTGTGTGATCCGAGTCTGCGCAGAGGTGTTCTACACACCTCGTCTCCATCGAGTGGGCTCAAGCTCTCTATAGCCACCTGTCTGTGTGATCCGAGTCTGCGCAGAGGTGTTCTACACACCTCGTCTCCATCGAGTGGGCTCAAGCTCTCTACAGCCACCTGTCTGTGTGATCCGAGTCTGCGCAGAGGTGTTCTACACACCTCGTCTCCATCGAGTGGGCTCGAGCTCTTCATTGCCACCTGTCTGTGTGATCCGAGTCTGCGCAGAGGTGTTCTACACACCTCGTCTCCATCGAGTGGGCTCCAGCTCTCTATAGCCACCTGTCTGTGTGATCCGAGTCTGCGCAGAGGTGTTCTACACACCTCGTCTCTATCGAGTGGGCTCAAGCTCTCTATAGCCACCTGTTTGTGTGATCCGAGTCTGCGCAGAGGTGTTCTACACACCTCGTCTCTATCGAGTGGGCTCCAGCTCTCTATAGCCACCTGTCTGTGTGATCCGAGTCTGCGCAGAGGTGTTCTACACACCTCGTCTCCATCGAGTGGGCTCCAGCTCTCTATAGCCACCTGTCTGTGTGATCCGAGTCTGCGCAGAGGTGTTCTACACACCTCGTCTCTATCGAGTGGGCTCAAGCTCTTCATAGCCACCTGTCTGTGTGATCCGAGTCTGCGCAGAGGTGTTCTACACACCTCGTCTCCATCGAGTGGGCTCCAGCTCTCTATAGCCACCTGTCTGTGTGATCCGAGTCTGCGCAGAGGTGTTCTACACACCTCGTCTCCATCGAGTGGGCTCGAGCTCTCTATAGCCACCTGTTTGTGTGATCCGAGTCTGCGCAGAGGTGTTCTACACACCTCGTCACCATCGAGTGGGCTCAAGCTCTTTATAGCCACCTGTTTGTGTGATCCGAGTCTGCGCAGAGGTGTTCTACACACCTCGTCTCCATCGAGTGGGCTCAAGCTCTCTATAGCCACCTGTCTGTGTGATCCGAGTCTGCGCAGAGGTGTTCTACACACCTCGTCTCCATCGAGTGGGCTCAAGCTCTTCATAGCCACCTGTCTGTGTGATCCGAGTCTGCGCAGAGGTGTTCTACACACCTCGTCTCCATCGAGTGGGCTCAAGCTCTTCATAGCCACCTGTCTGTGTGATCCGAGTCTGCGCAGTGGTGTTCTACACACCTCGTCTCCATCGGGTGGGCTCAAGCTCTCTATAGCCACCTGTTTGTGTGATCCGAGTCTGCGCAGAGGTGTTCTACACACCTCGTCTCCATCGAGTGGGCTCAAGCTCTCTATAGCCACCTGTCTGTGTGATCCGAGTCTGCGCAGAGGTGTTCTACACACCTCGTCTCCATCGAGTGGGCTCAAGCTCTCTATAGCCACCTGTTTGTGTGATCCGAGTCTGCGCAGAGGTGTTCTACACACCTCGTCTCCATCGAGTGGGCTCAAGCTCTTCATAGCCACCTGTCTGTGTGATCCGAGTCTGCGCAGTGGTGTTCTACACACCTCGTCTCCATCGGGTGGGCTCAAGCTCTCTATAGCCACCTCTTTGTGTGATCCGAGTCTGCGCAGAGGTGTTCTACACACCTCGTCTCCATCGAGTGGGCTCAAGCTCTCCATAGCCACCTGTTTGTGTGATCCGAGTCTGCGCAGAGGTGTTCTACACACCCCGTCTCCATCGAGTGGGCTCAAGCTCTTCATAGCCACCTGTCTGTGTGATCCGAGTCTGCGCAGAGGTGTTCTACACACCTCGTCTCCATCAAGTGGGCTCAAGCTCTCTATAGCCACCTGTTTGTGTGATCCGAGTCTGCGCAGAGGTGTTCTACACACCTCGTCTCCATCGAGTGGGCTCCAGCTCTCTATAGCCACCTGTCTGTGTGATCCGAGTCTGCGCAGAGGTGTTCTACACACCTCGTCTCCATCGAGTGGGCTCGAGCTCTCTATAGCCACCTGTTTGTGTGATCCTAGTCTGCGCAGAGGTGTTCTACACACCTCGTCTCCATCGAGTGGGCTCCAGCTCTCTATAGCCACCTGTCTGTGTGATCCGAGTCTGCGCAGAGGTGTTCTACACACCTCGTCTCCATCGAGTGGACTCAAGCTCTCTATAGCCACCTGTTTGTGTGATCCGAGTCTGCGCAGAGGTGTTCTACACACCTCGTCACCATCGAGTGGGCTCAAGCTCTTTATAGCCACCTGTTTGTGTGATCCGAGTCTGCGCAGAGGTGTTCTACACACCTCGTCTCCATCGGGTGGGCTC
Source organism: Brachyptera risi (assembly GCA_964007535.1). Classification (NCBI taxonomy): domain Eukaryota; kingdom Metazoa; phylum Arthropoda; class Insecta; order Plecoptera; family Taeniopterygidae; genus Brachyptera; species Brachyptera risi. The sequence continues at coordinate 1,983,710 of OZ023331.1, forward strand.
AAGCTCTCTATAGCCACCTCTTTGTGTGATCCGAGTCTGCGCAGAGGTGTTCTACACACCTCGTCTCCATCGAGTGGGCTCAAGCTCTCTATAGCCATTTGATTGTGTGATCCGAGTCTGCGCAGAGGTGTTCTACACACCTCGTCTCCATCGAGTGGGCTCAAGCTCTCTATAGCCACCTGTCTGTGTGATCCGAGTCTGCGCAGAGGTGTTCTACACACCCCGTCTCCATCGAGTGGGCTCAAGCTCTCTATAGCCACCTGTTTGTGTGATCCTAGTCTGCGCAGAGGTGTTCTACACACCTCGTCTCCATCGAGTGGGCTCAAGCTCTCTATAGCCACCTGTTTGTGTGATCCGAGTCTGCGCAGAGGTGTTCTACACACCTCGTCTCCATCGAGTGGGCTCAAGCTCGTCATAGCCACCTGTCTGTGTGATCCGAGTCTGCGCAGAGGTGTTCTACACACCTCGTCTCCATCGAGTGGGCTCAAGCTCTCTATAGCCACCTGTCTGTGTGATCCGAGTCTGCGCAGAGGTGTTCTACACACCTCGTCTCCATCGAGTGGGCTCAAGCTCTCTATAGCCACCTGTTTGTGTGATCCGAGTCTGCACAGAGGTGTTCTACACACCTCGTCTCCATCGAGTGATCTCGAGCTCTCTATAGCCATTTGATTGTGTGATCCGAGTCTGCGCAGAGGTGTTCTACACACCCCGTCTCCATCGAGTGGGCTCAAGCTCTCTATAGCCACCTGTTTGTGTGATCCGAGCCTGCGCAGAGGTGTTCTACACACCTCGTCTCCATCGAGTGGGCTCAAGCTCTCTATAGCCACCTGTTTGTGTGATCCGAGTCTGCGCAGAGGTGTTCTACACACCTCGTCTCCATCGAGTGGGCTCAAGCTCTTTATAGCCACCTGTTTGTGTGATCCGAGTCTGCGCAGAGGTGTTCTACACACCTCGTCTCCATCGAGTGGGCTCCAGCTCTCTATAGCCACCTGTTTGTGTGATCCTAGTCTGCGCAGAGGTGTTCTACACACCTCGTCTCCATCGAGTGGGCTCAAGCTCTCTATAGCCACCTGTTTGTGTGATCCGAGTCTGCGCAGAGGTGTTCTACACACCTCGTCTCCATCGAGTGGGCTCCAGCTCTCTATAGCCACCTGTCTGTGTGATCCGAGTCTGCGCAGAGGTGTTCTACACACCTCGTCTCCATCGAGTGGGCTCAAGCTCTCCATAGCCACCTGTTTGTGTGATCCGAGTCTGCGCAGAGGTGTTCTACACACCTCGTCTCCATCGAGTGGGCTCAAGCTCTTTATAGCCACCTGTTTGTGTGATCCGAGTCTGCGCAGAGGTGTTCTACACACCTCGTCTCCATCGAGTGGGCTCCAGCTCTCTATAGCCACCTGTTTGTGTGATCCTAGTCTGCGCAGAGGTGTTCTACACACCTCGTCTCCATCGAGTGGGCTCGAACTCTCTATAGCCACCTGTTTGTGTGCTCCGAGTCTGCGCAGAGGTGTTCTACACACCTCGTCACCATCTAGTGGGCTAAAGCTCTCTAGAGCCTCCTGTCTGTGTGATCCGAGTCTGCGCAGAGGTCTTCTACACACCCTGTCTCCATCGAGTGGGCTCAAGCTCTCTATAGCCACCTGTTTGTGTGATCCGAGTCTGCGCAGAGGTGTTCTACACACCCTGGCCCCATCAAGTGGGCTCAAGCTCTCTATAGCCACCTGTTTGTGTGATCCGAGTCTGCGCAGAGGTGTTCTACACACCTTGTCTCCATCGAGTGGGCTCAAGCTCTCTATATCCACCTGTTTGTGTGATCCGAGTCTGCGCAGAAGTGTTCTACACATCTCGTGTCCATCGTGTGGGCTCAAGCTCTCTAAAGCCACCTGTTTGTGTGATCTGAGTCTGCGCAGAGGTGTTCTACGCACCTCGTCTCCATCGGGTGGGCTTAAGCTCTCTATAGCCACCTGTTTGTGTGATCCGAGTCTGCGCAGAGGTGTTCTACACACCTCGTCTCCATCGAGTGGGCTCAAGCTCTCTATAGCCACCTGTTTGTGTGATCCGAGTCTGCGCAGAGGTGTTCTACACACCTAGTCTCCATCGAGTGGGCTCAAGCTCGTCATAGCCACCTGTCTGTGTGATCCAAGTCTGCGCAGAGGTGTTCTACACACCTTGTCTCCATCGAGTGGGCTCAAGCTCTCTAAAGCCACCTGTGTGTGTGATCCGAGTCTGCGCAGAGGTGTTCTACACACCTCGTCACCATCGGGTGGGCTCAAGCTCTCTATAGCCACCTGTTTGTGTGATCCGAGTCTGCGCAGAGGTGTTCTACACACCTCGTCTCCATCGAGTGGGCTCAAGCTCTCTATAGCCACCTGTTTGTGTGATCCGAGTCTGCGCTGAGGTGTTCTACACACCTCGTCTCCATCGAGTGGGCTCAAGCTCTTCATAGCCACCTGTCTGTGTGATCCAAGTCTGCGCAGAGGTGTTCTACACACCTCGTCTCCATCGAGTGGGCTCAAGCTCTCTATAGCCACCTGTTTGTGTGATCCGAGTCTGCGCAGAGGTCTTCTACACACCCTGGCCCCATCGAGTGGGCTCGAGCTCTCTATAGCCACCTGTCTGTGTGATCCGAGTCTCTGCAGAAGTGTTCTACACACCTCGTCTCCATCGAGTGGGCTCAAGCTCTATATAGCCACCTGTTTGTGTGATCCGAGTCTCTGCAGAGGTGTTCTACACACCTCGTCCCCATCGAGTGGGCTCAAGCCCTCTATAGCCACATGTTTGTGTGCTCCGAGTCTGCGCAGAGGTGTTCTACACACCTCGTCTCCATCGAGTGGGCTCAAGCTCTCCATAGCACCCTGTTTGTGTGATCCGAGTCTGCGCAGAGGTGTTCTACACACCTCGTCTCCATCGAGTGGGCTCAAGCTCTTCATAGCCACCTGTCTGTGTGATCCGAGTCTGCGCAGAAGTGTTCTACACACCTCGTCTCCATCGAGTGGGCTCAAGCTCTTCATAGCCACCTGTCTGTGTGATCCGAGTCTGCGCAGAGGTGTTCTACACACCTCGTCTCCATCGAGTGGGCTCAAGCTCTATATAGCCACCTGTTTGTGTGATCCGAGTCTGCGCAGAGGTGTTCTACATACCTCGTCTCCATCGAGTGGGCTCAAGCTCTATATAGCACCCTGTTTGTGTGATCCGAGTCTGCGCAGAGGTGTTCTACACACCTCGTCTCCATCGAGTGGGCTCAAGCTCTTCACAGCCACCTGTTTGTGTGATCCGAGTCTGCGCAGAGGTGTTCTACACACCTCGTCTCCATCGAGTGGGCTCAAGCTCTCTATAGTCACCTGTTTGTGTGATCCGAGTCTGCGCAGAGGTGTTCTACACACCTCGTCTCCATCGAGTGGGCTCAAGCTCTCTATAGCCACCTGTCTGTGTGATCCGAGTCTGCACAGAGGTGTTCTACACACCTCGTCTCCATCGAGTGGGCTCAAGCTCTCTATAGTCACCTGTTTGTGTGATCCGAGTCTGCGCAGAGGTGTTCTACACACCTCGTCTCCATCGAGTGGGCTCAAGCTCTCTATAGCCACCTGTTTGTGTGATCCGAGTCTGCGCAGAGGTGTTCTACACACCTCGTCTCCATCGAGTGGGCTCAAGCTCTATATAGCCACCTGTTTGTGTGATCCGAGTCTGCGCAGAGGTGTTCTACGCACCTCGTCTCCATCGAGTGGGCTCAAGCTCTATATAGCCACCTGTCTGTGTGATCCGAGTCTGCGCAGAGGTGTTCTACACACCTCGTCTCCATCGAGTGGGCTCAAGCTCTCTATAGCCACCTGTTTGTGTGATCCGAGTCTGCGCAGAGGTGTTCTACACACCTCGTCTCCATCGAGTGGGCTCAAGCTCTTCATAGCCACCTGTTTGTGTGATCCGAGTCTGCACAGAGGTGTTCTACACACCTCGTCTCCATCGAGTGGGCTCAAGCTCTCTATAGCCACCTGTTTGTGTGATCCGAGTCTGCGCAGAGGTGTTCTACACACCTCGTCTCCATCGAGTGGGCTCAAGCTCTCTATAGCCACCTGTTTGTGTGATCAGAGTCTGCACAGAGGTGTTCTACACACCTCGTCTCCATCGAGTGGGCTCAAGCTCTCTATGGCCACCTGTCTGTGTGATCCGAGTCTGCGCAGAGGTGTTCTACACACCTCGTCTCCATCGAGTGGACTCAAGCTCTTCATAGCCACCTGTGTGTGCGATCCGAGTCTGCGCAGAGGTGTTCTACACACCTCGTCTCCATCGAGTGGGCTCAAGCTCTCTACAGCCACCTGTCTGTGTGATCCGAGTCTGCGCAGAGGTGTTCTACACACCTCGTCTCCATCGAGTGGGCTCAAGCTCTCTATAGCCACCTGTTTTTGTGATCCGAGTCTGCACAGAGGTGTTCTACACACCTCGTCTCCATCGAGTGGACTCAAGCTCTTCATAGCCACCTGTCTGTGTGATCCGAGTCTGCGCAGAGGTGTTCTACACACCTCGTCTCCATCGAGTGGGCTCCAGCTCTTCATAGCCACCTGTGTGTGTGATCCGAGTCTGCGCAGAGGTGTTCTACACACCTCGTCTCCATCGAGTGGGCTCCAGCTCTCTATAGCCACCTGTCTGTGTGATCCGAGTCTGCGCAGAGGTGTTCTACACACCTCGTCTCCATCGAGTGGGCTCCAGAGCTATATAGCCTCCTGTTTGTGTGATCCGAGTCTGCGCAGAGGTGTTCTACACACCTCGTCTCCATCGAGTGGGCTCAAGCTCTCTATAGCCACCTGTCTGTGTGATCCGAGTCTGCGCAGAGGTGTTCTACACACCTCGTCTCCATCGAGTGGGCTCCAGCTCTTCATAGCCACCTGTGTGTGTGATCCGAGTCTGCGCAGAGGTGTTATACACACCTCGTCTCCATCGAGTGGGTTCAAGCCCTCTATAGCCACCTGTTTGTGTGATCCGAGTCTGCGCAGAGGAGTTCTACACACCTCGTCTCCATCGAGTGGGCTCAAGCTCTCTATAGCCACCTGTGTGTGTGATCCGAGTCTGCGCAGAGGTGTTCTACACACCTCGTCTCCATCGAGTGGGTTCAAGCCCTCTATAGCCACCTGTTTGTGTGATCCGAGTCTGCGCAGAGGTGTTCTACACACCTCGTCTCCATCGAGTGGGCTCAAGCTCTCTATAGCCACCTGTCTGTGTGATCCGAGTCTGCGCAGAGGTGTTCTACACACCTCGTCTCTATCGAGTGGGCTCCAGCTCTCTATAGCCACCTGTCTGTGTGATCCGAGTCTGCGCAGAGGTGTTCTACACACCTCGTCTCCATCGAGTGGGCTCGAGCTCTTCATAGCCACCTGTCTGTGTGATCCGAGTCTGCGCAGAGGTGTTCTACACACCTCGTCTCCATCGAGTGGGCTCCAGCTCTCTATAGCCACCTGTCTGTGTGATCCGAGTCTGCGCAGAGGTGTTCTACACACCTCGTCTCTATCGAGTGGGCTCAAGCTCTCTATAGCCACCTGTCTGTGTGATCCGAGTCTGCGCAGAGGTGTTCTACACACCTCGTCTCTATCGAGTGGGCTCAAGCTCTCTATAGCCACCTGTTTGTGTGATCCGAGTCTGCGCAGAGGTGTTCTACACACCTCGTCTCCATCGAGTGGGCTCAAGCTCTTCATAGCCACCTGTCTGTGTGATCCGAGTCTGCGCAGAGGTGTTCTACACACCTCGTCTCCATCGAGTGGGCTCAAGCTCTTCATAGCCACCTGTGTGTGTGATCCGAGTCTGCGCAGAGGTGTTCTACACACCTCGTCTCCATCGAGTGGACTCAAGCTCTCTATAGTCACCTGTCTGTGTGATCCGAGTCTGCGCAGAGGTGTTCTACACACCTCGTCTCCATCGAGTGGGCTCGAGCTCTCTATAGCCACCTGTCTGTGTGATCCGAGTCTGCGCAGAGGTGTTCTATACACCCCGTCTCCATCGAGTGGGCTCAAGCTCTCTATAGTCACCTGTCTGTGTGATACGAGTCTGCGCAGAGGTGTTCTACACACCTCGTCTCCATCGAGTGGGCTCAAGCTCTCTATAGCCACCTGTCTGTGTGATCCGAGTCTGCGCAGAGGTGTTCTACACACCTCGTCTCCATCGAGTGGGCTCAAGCTCTCTATAGCCACCTGTCTGTGTGATACGAGTCTGCGCAGAGGTGTTCTACACACCTCGTCTCCATCGAGTGGGCTCAAGCTCTCTATAGCCACCTGTCTGTGTGATCCGAGTCTGCGCAGAGGTGTTCTACACACCTCGTCTCCATCGAGTGGGCTCGAGCTCTCTATAGCCACCTGTTTGTGTGATCCGAGTCTGCGCAGAGGTGTTCTACACACCTCGTCTCCATCGAGTGGGCTCGAGCTCTCTATAGCCACCTGTTTGTGTGATCCGAGTCTGCGCAGAGGTGTTCTACACACCTCGTCTCCATCGAGTGGGCTCAAGCTCTCTATAGCCACCTGTCTGTGTGATACGAGTCTGCGCAGAGGTGTTCTACACACCTCGTCTCCATCGAGTGGGCTCAAGCTCTCTATAGCCACCTGTTTGTGTGATCCGAGTCTGCGCAGAGGTGTTCTACACACCTAGTCTCCATCGAGTGGGCTCAAGCTCGTCATAGCCACCTGTCTGTGTGATCCAAGTCTGCGCAGAGGTGTTCTACACACCTTGTCTCCATCGAGTGGGCTCAAGCTCTCTAAAGCCACCTGTGTGTGTGATCCGAGTCTGCGCAGAGGTGTTCTACACACCTCGTCACCATCGGGTGGGCTCAAGCTCTCTATAGCCACCTGTTTGTGTGATCCGAGTCTGCGCAGAGGTGTTCTACACACCTCGTCTCCATCGAGTGGGCTCAAGCTCTCTATAGCCACCTGTTTGTGTGATCCGAGTCTGCGCAGAGGTGTTCTACACACCTCGTCTCCATCGAGTGGGCTCAAGCTCTTCATAGCCACCTGTCTGTGTGATCCAAGTCTGCGCAGAGGTGTTCTACACACCTCGTCTCCATCGAGTGGGCTCAAGCTCTCTATAGCCACCTGTTTGTGTGATCCGAGTCTGCGCAGAGGTCTTCTACACACCCTGGCCCCATCGAGTGGGCTCGAGCTCTCTATAGCCACCTGTCTGTGTGATCCGAGTCTCTGCAGAAGTGTTCTACACACCTCGTCTCCATCGAGTGGGCTCAAGCTCTATATAGCCACCTGTTTGTGTGATCCGAGTCTCTGCAGAGGTGTTCTACACACCTCGTCCCCATCGAGTGGGCTCAAGCCCTCTATAGCCACATGTTTGTGTGCTCCGAGTCTGCGCAGAGGTGTTCTACACACCTCGTCTCCATCGAGTGGGCTCAAGCTCTCCATAGCACCCTGTTTGTGTGATCCGAGTCTGCGCAGAGGTGTTCTACACACCTCGTCTCCATCGAGTGGGCTCAAGCTCTTCATAGCCACCTGTCTGTGTGATCCGAGTCTGCGCAGAGGTGTTCTACACACCTCGTCTCCATCGAGTGGGCTCAAGCTCTCTATAGCCACCTGTCTGTGTGATCCGAGTCTGCGCAGAGGTGTTCTACACACCTCGTCTTCATCGAGTGGGCTCAAGCTCTCTATAGTCACCTGTTTGTGTGATCCGAGTCTGCGCAGAGGTGTTCTACACACCTCGTCTCCATCGAGTGGGCTCAAGCTCTCTATAGTCACCTGTTTGTGTGATCCGAGTCTGCGCAGAGGTGTTCTACACACCTCGTCTCCATCGAGTGGGCTCAAGCTCTCTATAGTCACCTGTTTGTGTGATCCGAGTCTGCGCAGAGGTGTTCTACACACCTCGTCTCCATCGAGTGGGCTCAAGCTCTCTATAGCCACCTGTTTGTGTGATCCGAGTCTGCGCAGAGGTGTTCTACACACCTCGTCTCCATCGAGTGGGCTCAAGCTCTATATAGCCACCTGTTTGTGTGATCCGAGTCTGCGCAGAGGTGTTCTACGCACCTCGTCTCCATCGAGTGGGCTCAAGCTCTATATAGCCACCTGTCTGTGTGATCCGAGTCTGCGCAGAGGTGTTCTACACACCTCGTCTCCATCGAGTGGGCTCAAGCTCTCTATAGCCACCTGTTTGTGTGATCCGAGTCTGCGCAGAGGTGTTCTACACACCTCGTCTCCATCGAGTGGGCTCAAGCTCTCTATAGCCACCTGTTTGTGTGATCCGAGTCTGCGCAGAGGTGTTCTACACACCTCGTCTCCATCGAGTGGGCTCAAGCTCTCTATAGCCACCTGTTTGTGTGATCAGAGTCTGCACAGAGGTGTTCTACACACCTCGTCTCCATCGAGTGGGCTCAAGCTCTCTATAGCCACCTGTCTGTGTGATCCGAGTCTGCGCAGAGGTGTTCTACACACCTCGTCTCCATCGAGTGGACTCAAGCTCTTCATAGCCACCTGTGTGTGCGATCCGAGTCTGCGCAGAGGTGTTCTACACACCTCGTCTCCATCGAGTGGGCTCAAGCTCTCTATAGCCACCTGTTTGTGTGATCCGAGTCTGCGCAGAGGTGTTCTACACACCTCGTCTCCATCGAGTGGGCTCAAGCTCTCTATAGCCACCTGTTTGTGTGATCCGAGTCTGCGCAGAGGTGTTCTACACACCTCGTCTCCATCGAGTGGGCTCAAGCTCTTCATAGCCACCTGTCTGTGTGATCCGAGTCTGCGCAGAGGTGTTCTACACACCTCGTCTCCATCGAGTGGGCTCAAGCTCTTCATAGCCACCTGTCTGTGTGATCCGAGTCTGCGCAGAGGTGTTCTACACACCTCGTCTCCATCGAGTGGGCTCAAGCTCTCTATAGCCACCTGTTTGTGTGATCCGAGTCTGCGCAGAGGTGTTCTACACACCTCGTCTCCATCGAGTGGGCTCAAGCTCTCTATAGCCACCTGTCTGTGTGATCCGAGTCTGTGCAGAGGTGTTCTACACACCTCGTCTCCATCGAGTGGGCTCAAGCTCTCTATAGCCACCTGTTTGTGTGATCCGAGTCTGCGCAGAGGTGTTCTACACACCTCGTCTCCATCGAGTGGACTCCAGCTCTTCATAGCCACCTGTGTGTGTGATCCGAGTCTGCGCAGAGGTGTTCTACACACCTCGTCTCCATCGAGTGGGCTCCAGCTCTCTATAGCCACCTGTCTGTGTGATCCGAGTCTGCGCAGAGGTGTTCTACACACCTCGTCTCCATCGAGTGGGCTCCAGCTCTTCATAGCCACCTGTGTGTGTGATCCGAGTCTGCGCAGAGGTGTTCTACACACCTCGTCTCCATCGAGTGGGTTCAAGCTCTCTATAGCCACCTGTTTGTGTGATCCGAGTCTGCGCAGAGGTGTTCTACACACCTCGTCTCCATCGAGTGGGCTCAAGCTCTCTATAGCCACCTGTGTGTGTGATCCTAGTCTGCGCAGAGGTGTTATACACACCTCGTCACCATCGAGTGGGCTCAAGCTCTCCATAGCCACCTGTTTGTGTGATCCGAGTCTGCGCAGAGGTGTTCTACACACCTCGTCTCCATCGAGTGGGCTCAAGCTCTCTATAGCCACCTGTGTGTGTGATCCTAGTCTGCGCAGAGGTGTTATACACACCTCGTCACCATCGAGTGGGCTCAAGCTCTCCATAGCCACCTGTCTGTGTGATCCTAGTCTGCGCAGAGGTGTTATACACACCTCGTCACCATCGAGTGGGCTCAAGCTCTCCATAGCCACCTGTTTGTGTGATCCGAGTCTGCGCAGAGGTGTTCTACACACCTCGTCTCCATCGAGTGGGCTCAAGCTCTTCATAGCCACCTGTTTGTGTGATCAGAGTCTGCACAGAGGTGTTCTACACACCTCGTCTCCATCGAGTGGGCTCAAGCTCTCTATAGCCACCTGTCTGTGTGATCCGAGTCTGCGCAGAGGTGTTCTACACACCTCGTCTCCATCGAGTGGGCTCAAGCTCTCTATAGCCACCTGTTTGTGTGATCCGAGTCTGCGCAGAGGTGTTCTACACACCTCGTCTCCATCGAGTGGGCTCAAGCTCTATATAGCCACCTGTTTGTGTGATCCGAGTCTGCGCAGAGGTGTTCTACGCACCTCGTCTCCATCAAGTGGGCTCAATCCCTCTATAGCCACCTGTTTGTGAGATCCGAGTCTGCGCAGAGGTGTTCTACACACCTCGTCTCCATCGGGTGGGCTTAAGCTCTCTATAGCCACCTGTTTGTGTGATCCGAGACTGCGCAGAGGTGTTCTTCACACCTCGTCTCCATCGAGTGGGCTCAAGCCCTCTATAGCCACCTGTTTGTGTGATCCGAGTCTGCGCAGAGGTGTTCTACACACCTCGTCTCCATCGAGTGGGCTCAAGCTCTCTATAGCCACCTGTTTGTGTGATCCGAGTCTGCGCAGAGGTGTTCTACACACCTCGTCTCCATCGAGTGGACTCAAGCTCTTCATAGCCACCTGTGTGTGTGATCCGAGACTGCGCAGAGGTGTTCTACACACCTCGTCTCCATCGAGTGGGCTCAAGCTCTTCATAGCCACCTGTGTGTGTGATCCGAGTCTGCGCAGAGGTGTTCTACACACCTCGTCACCATCGAGTGGGCTCCAGCTCTTCATAGCCACCTGTCTGTGTGATCCGAGTCTGCGCAGAGGTGTTCTACACACCTCGTCTCCGTCGAGTGGGCTCAAGCTCTCTATAGCCACCTGTGTGTGTGATCCGAGTCTGCGCAGAGGTGTTCTACACACCTCGTCTCCATCGAGTGGGCTCAAGCTCTCTATAGCCACCTGTCTGTGTGATCCGAGTCTGCGCAGAGGTGTTCTACACACCTCGTCTCCATCGAGTGGGCTCAAGCTCTCTATAGCCACCTGTCTGTGTGATCCGAGTCTGCGCAGAGGTGTTCTACACACCTCGTCTCCATCGAGTGGGCTCCAGCTCTCTATAGCCACCTGTTTGTGTGATCCGAGTCTGCGCAGAGGTGTTCTACACACCTCGTCTCCATCGAGTGGGCTCGAGCTCTCTATAGCCACCTGTTTGTGTGATCCGAGTCTGCGCAGAGGTGTTCTACACACCTCGTCTCCATCGAGTGGGCTCGAGCTCTCTATAGCCACCTGTTTGTGTGATCCGAGTCTGCGCAGAGGTGTTCTACACACCTCGTCTCCATCGAGTGGGCTCAAGCTCTCTATAGCCACCTGTTTGTGTGATCCGAGTCTGCGCAGAGGTGTTCTACACACCTCGTCTCCATCGAGTGGGCTCAAGCTCTTCATAGCCACCTGTCTGTGTGATCCGAGTCTGCGCAGAGGTGTTCTACACACCTCGTCTCCATCGAGTGGGCTCAAGCTCTCTATAGCCACATGTCTGTGTGATCCGAGTCTGCGCAGAGGTGTTCTACACACCTCGTCTCCATCGAGTGGGCTCCAGCTCTCTATAGCCACCTGTTTGTGTGATCCGAGTCTGCGCAGAGGTGTTCTACACACCTCGTCTCCATCGAGTGGGCTCCAGCACTCTATAGCCTCCTGTTTGTGTGATCCGAGTCTGCGCAGAGGTGTTCTACACACCTCGTCTCCATCGAGTGGGCTCAAGCTCTCTATAGCCACCTGTCTGTGTGATCCGAGTCTGCGCAGAGGTGTTCTACACACCTCGTCTCCATCGAGTGGGCTCCAGCTCTTCATAGCCACCTGTGTGTGTGATCCGAGTCTGCGCAGAGGTGTTCTACACACCTCGTCTCCATCGAGTGGGTTCAAGCCCTCTATAGCCACCTGTTTGTGTGATCCGAGTCTGCGCAGAGGTGTTCTACACACCTCGTCTCCATAAAGTGGGCTCAAGCTCTCTATAGCCACCTGTTTGTGTGATCCGAGTCTGCGCAGAGGTGTTCTACACACCTCGTCTCCATCGAGTGGGCTCCAGCTCTTCATAGCCACCTGTGTGTGTGATCCGAGTCTGCGCAGAGGTGTTCTACACACCTCGTCTCCATCGAGTGGGCTCAAGCTCTCTATAGCCACCTGTTTGTGTGATCCGAGTCTGCGCAGAGGTGTTCTACACACCTCGTCTCCATCGAGTGGGCTCAAGCTCTCTATAACCACCTGTTTGTGTGATCCGAGTCTGCGCAGAGGTGTTCTACACACCTCGTCTCTATCGAGTGGGCTCAAGCTCTCTATAGCCACCTGTTTGTGTGATCCGAGTCTGCGCAGAGGTGTTCTACACACCTCGTCTCCATCGAGTGGGCTCCAGCTCTTCATAGCCACCTGTCTGTGTGATCCGAGTCTGCGCAGAGGTGTTCTACACACCTCGTCTCCATCGAGTGGGCTCCAGCTCTCTATAGCCACCTGTCTGTGTGATCCGAGTCTGCGCAGAGGTGTTCTACACACCTCGTCTCCATCGAGTGGGCTCGAGCTCTTCATAGCCACCTGTCTGTGTGATCCGAGTCTGCGCAGAGGTGTTCTACACACCTCGTCTCCATCTATTGGGCTCAAGCTCTCTATAGCCACCTGTCTGTGTGATCCGAGTCTGCGCAGAGGTGTTCTACACACCTCGTCTCCATCGAGTGGGCTCGAGCTCTTCATAGCCACCTGTCTGTGTGATCCTAGTCTGCGCAGAGGTGTTCTACACACCTCGTCTCCATCGAGTGGGCTCAAGCTCTCTATAGCCACCTGTCTGTGTGATCCGAGTCTGCGCAGAGGTGTTCTACACACCTCGTCTCCATCGAGTGGGCTCAAGCTCTTCATAGCCACCTGTGTGTGTGATCCGAGTCTGCGCAGAGGTGTTCTACACACCTCGTCTCCATCGAGTGGGCTCCAGCTCTCTATAGCCACCTGTCTGTGTGATCCGAGTCTGCGCAGAGGTGTTCTACACACCTCGTCTCTATCGAGTGGGCTCAAGCTCTCTATAGCCACCTGTTTGTGTGATCCGAGTCTGCGCAGAGGTGTTCTACACACCTCGTCTCTATCGAGTGGGCTCCAGCTCTCTATAGCCACCTGTCTGTGTGATCCGAGTCTGCGCAGAGGTGTTCTACACACCTCGTCTCCATCGAGTGGGCTCGAGCTCTTCATAGCCACCTGTCTGTGTGATCCTAGTCTGCGCAGAGGTGTTCTACACACCTCGTCTCCATCGAGTGGGCTCAAGCTCTCTATAGCCACCTGTCTGTGTGATCCGAGTCTGCGCAGAGGTGTTCTACACACCTCGTCTCCATCGAGTGGGCTCAAGCTCTTCATAGCCACCTGTGTGTGTGATCCGAGTCTGCGCAGAGGTGTTCTACACACCTCGTCTCCATCGAGTGGGCTCCAGCTCTCTATAGCCACCTGTCTGTGTGATCCGAGTCTGCGCAGAGGTGTTCTACACACCTCGTCTCTATCGAGTGGGCTCAAGCTCTCTATAGCCACCTGTTTGTGTGATCCGAGTCTGCGCAGAGGTGTTCTACACACCTCGTCTCTATCGAGTGGGCTCCAGCTCTTCATAGCCACCTGTCTGTGTGATCCTAGTCTTCGCAGAGGTGTTCTACACACCTCGTCTCCATCGAGTGGGCTCAAGCTCTCTATAGCCACCTGTCTGTTTGATCCGAGTCTGCGCAGAGGTGTTCTACACACCTCGTCTCCATCGAGTGGGCTCCAGCTCTCTATAGCCACCTGTCTGTGTGATCCGAGTCTGCGCAGAGGTGTTCTACACACCTCGTCTCTATCGAGTGGGCTCAAGCTCTCTATAGCCACCTGTCTGTGTGATCCGAGTCTGCGCAGAGGTGTTCTACACACCTCGTCTCTATCGAGTGGGCTCAAGCTCTCTATAGCCACCTGTTTGTGTGATCCGAGTCTGCGCAGAGGTGTTCTACACACCTCGTCTCCATCGAGTGGGCTCAAGCTCTTCATAGCCACATGTCTGTGTGATCCGAGTCTGCGCAGAGGTGTTCTACACAACTCGTCTCCATCGAGTGGGCTCCAGCTCTCTATAGCCACCTGTCTGTGTGATCCGAGTCTGCGCAGAGGTGTTCTACACACCTCGTCTCCATCGAGTGGGCTCGAGCTCTCTATAGCCACCTGTTTGTGTGATCCGAGTCTGCGCAGAGGTGTTCTACACACCTCGTCTCCATCGAGTGGGCTCAAGCTCTCTATATCCACCTGTTTGTGTGATCCGAGTCTGCGCAGAGGTGTTCTACACACCTCGTCTCCATCGAGTGGGCTCAAGCTCTCTATAGCCACCTCTTTGTGTGATCCGAGTTTGCGCAGAGGTGTTCTACACACCTCGTCTCCATCGAGTGGGCTCAAGCTCTCTATAGCCACCTGTCTGTGTGATTTGAGTCTGCGCAGAGGTGTTCTACACACCTCGTCTCCATCGAGTGGGCTCCAGCTCTCTATAGCCACCTGTTTGTGTGATCCGAGTCTGCGCAGAGGTGTTCTACACACCTCGTCTCCATCGAGTGGGCTCAAGCTCTCTATAGCCACCTGTTTGTGTGATCCGAGTCTGCGCAGAGGTGTTCTACATACCTCGTCTCCATCGAGTGGGCTCAAGCTCTCCATAGCCACCTGTTTGTGTGATCCGAGTCTGCGCAGAGGTGTTCTACACACCCCGTCTCCATCGAGTGGGCTCAAGCTCTCCATAGCCACCTGTTTGTGTGATCCGAGTCTGCGCAGAGGTGTTCTACACACCTCGTCTCCATCGAGTGGGCTCAAGCTCTCTATAGCCACCTGTTTGTGTGATCCGAGTCTGCGCAGAGGTGTTCTACATACCTCGTCTCCATCGAGTGGGCTCAAGCTCTCCATAGCCACCTGTTTGTGTGATCCGAGTCTGCGCAGAGGTGTTCTACACACCCCGTCTCCATCGAGTGGGCTCAAGCTCTCCATAGCCACCTGTTTGTGTGATCCGAGTCTGCGCAGAGGTGTTCTACACACCTCGTCTCCATCGAGTGGGCTCAAGCTCTCCATAGCCACCTGTTTGTGTGATCCGAGTCTGCGCAGAGGTGTTCTACACACCCCGTCTCCATCGAGTGGGCTCAAGCTCTCCATAGCCACCTGTTTGTGTGATCCGAGTCTGCGCAGAGGTGTTCTACACACCCCGTCTCCATCGAGTGGGCTCAAGCTCTCCATAGCCACCTGTTTGTGTGATCCGAGTCTGCGCAGAGGTGTTCTACACACCTCGTCTCCATCGAGTGGGCTCAAGCTCTCTATAGCCACCTGTTTGTGTGATCCGAGTCTGCGCAGAGGTGTTCTACATACCTCGTCTCCATCGAGTGGGCTCAAGCTCTCCATAGCCACCTGTTTGTGTGATCCGAGTCTGCGCAGAGGTGTTCTACACACCCCGTCTCCATCGAGTGGGCTCAAGCTCTTCATAGCCACCTGTCTGTGTGATCCGAGTCTGCGCAGAGGTGTTCTACACACCTCGTCTCCATCAAGTGGGCTCAAGCTCTCTATAGCCACCTGTTTGTGTGATCTGAGTCTGCGCAGAGGTGTTCTACACACCTCGTCTCCATCGAGTGGGCTCAAGCTCTCTATAGCCACCTGTTTGTGTGATCCGAGTCTGCGCAGAGGTGTTCTACACAACTCGTCTCCATCGAGTGGGCTCAAGCTCTCTATAGCCACCTGTCTGTGTGATCCGAGTGTGCGCAGAGGTGTTCTACACACCTCGTCTCCATCGAGTGGGCTCAAGCTCTCTATAGCCACCTGTCTGTGTGATCCGAGTCTGCGCAGAGGTGTTCTACACACCTCGTCTCCATCGAGTGGGCTCAAGCTCTCTATAGCCACCTGTCTGTGTGATCCGAGTGTGCGCAGAGGTGTTCTACACACCTCGTCTCCATCAAGTGGGCTCAAGCTCTCTATAGCCACCTGTTTGTGTGATCCGAGTCTGCACAGAGGTGTTCTACACACCTCGTCTCCATCGAGTGAGCTCGAGCTCTCTATAGCCATTTGATTGTGTGATCCGAGTCTGCGCAGAGGTGTTCTACACACCCCGTCTCCATCGAGTGGGCTCAAGCTCTCTATAGCCACCTCTTTGTGTGATCCGAGTCTGCGCAGAGGTGTTCTACACACCTCGTCTCCATCGAGTGGGCTCAAGCTCTTCATAGCCACCTGTCTGTGTGATCCGAGTCTGCGCAGAGGTGTTCTACACACCTCGTCTCCATCAAGTGGGCTCAAGCTCTCTATAGCCACCTGTTTGTGTGATCCGAGTCTGCACAGAGGTGTTCTACACACCTCGTCTCCATCGAGTGAGCACGAGCTCTCTATAGCCATTTGATTGTGTGATCCGAGTCTGCGCAGAGGTGTTCTACACACCCCGTCTCCATCGAGTGGGCTCAAGCTCTCTATAGCCACCTCTTTGTGTGATCCGAGTCTGCGCAGAGGTGTTCTACACACCTCGTCTCCATCGAGTGAGCACGAGCTCTCTATAGCCATTTGATTGTGTGATCCGAGTCTGCGCAGAGGTGTTCTACACACCCCGTCTCCATCGAGTGGGCTCAAGCTCTCTATAGTCACCTGTCTGTGTGATCCGAGTCTGCGCACAGGTGTTCTACACACCTCGTCTCCATCGAGTGGGCTCAAGCTCTCTATAGCCAGCTGTTTGTGTGATCCGAGTCTGCGCAGAGGTGTTCTACACACCTCGTCTCCATCGAGTGGGCTCAAGCTCTCTATAGCCACCTGTCTGTGTGATCCGAGTCTGCGCAGAGGTGTTCTACACACCTCGTCTCCATCGAGTGGGCTCAAGCTCTTCATAGCCACCTGTCTGTGTGATCCGAGTCTGCGCAGAGGTGTTCTACACACCTCGTCTCCATCGAGTGGGCTGAAGCTCTCTATAGCCACCTGTTTGTGTGATCCGAGTCTGCGCAGAGGTGTTCTACACACCTCGTCTCCATCGAGTGGGCTCAAGCTCTTCATAGCCACCTATCTGTGTGATCCGAGTCTGCGCAGAGGTGTTCTACACACCTAGTCTCCATCGAGTGGGCTCCAGCTCTTCATAGCCACCTGTCTGTGTGATCCAAGTCTGCGCAGAGGTGTACTACAGACCTCGTCTCCATCGAGTGGGCTCAAGCTCTCTATAGCCACCTGTCTGTGTGATCCGAGTCTGCGCAGAGGTGTTCTACACACCTCGTCTCCATCGAGTGGGCTCAAGCTCTTCATAGCCACCTGTCTGTGTGATCCGAGTCTGCGCAGAGGTGTTCTACACACCTCGTCTCCATCGAGTGGGCTCAAGCTCTCTATAGCCACCTGTTTGTGTGATTTGAGTCTGTGCAGAGGTGTTCTACACACCTCGTCTCCATCGAGTGGGCTCCACCTCTCTATAGCCACCTGTCTGTGTGATCCGAGTCTGCGCAGAGGTGTTCTACACACCTCGTCTCCATCGAGTGGGCTCAAGCTCTTCATAGCCACCTGTCTGTGTGATCCAAGTCTGCGCAGAGGTGTACTACAGACCTCGTCTCCATCGAGTGGGCTCAAGCTCTTCATAGCCACCTGTCTGTGTGATCCGAGTCTGCGCAGAGGTGTTCTACACACCTCGTCTCCATCGAGTGGGCTCAAGCTCTTCATAGCCACTTGTCTGTGTGATCCGAGTCTGCGCAGAGGTGTTCTACACACCTCGTCTCCATCGAGTGGGCTCCAGCTCTCTATAGCCACCTGTTTGTGTGATCCGAGTCTGCGCAGAGGTGTTCTACACACCACGTCTCCATCGAGTGGGCTCCAGCTCTTCATAGCCACCTGTTTGTGTGATCCGAGTCTGCGCAGAGGTGTTCTACACACCTCGTCTCCATCGAGTGGGCTCCACCTCTTCATAGCCACCTGTCTGTGTGATCCGAGTCTGCGCAGAGGTGTTCTACACACCTCGTCTCCATCGAGTGGGCTCAAGCTCTCTATAGCCACCTGTTTGTGTGATTCGAGTCTGCGCAGAGGTGTTCTACACACCTCGTCTCCATCGAGTGGGCTCAAGCTCTCTATAGCCACCTGTCTGTGTGATCCGAGTGTGCGCAGAGGTGTTCTAAACACCTCGTCTCCATCGAGTGGGCTCAAGCTCTCTATAGCCACCTGTTTGTGTGATCCGAGTCTGCGCAGAGGTGTTCTACACACCTCGTCTCCATCGAGTGGGCTCAAGCTCTTCATAGTCACCTGTCTGTGTGATCCGAGTCTGAGCAGAGGAGTTCTACACACCTCGTCTCCATCGAGTGGGCTCAAGCTCTTCATAGCCACCTGTCTGTGTGATCCGAGTCTGCGCAGAGGTGTTCTACACACCTCGTCTACATCGAGTGGGCTCAAGCTTTCTATAGCTACCTGTTTGTGTGATCCGAGTCTGCGCAGAGGTGTTCTACACACCTCGTCTCCATCGAGTTGGCTCAAGCTCTCTATAGCCACCTGTTTGTGTGATCCGAGTCTGCGCAGAGGTGTTCTACACACCTCGTCTACATTGAGTGGGCTCAAGCTCTCTATATCCACCTGTTTGTGTGATCCGAGTCTGCGCAGAGGTGTTCTACACACCTCGTCTACATCGAGTGGGCTCAAGCTTTCTACAGCCACCTGTCTGTGTGATCCGAGTCTGCGCAGAGGTGTTCTACACACCTCGTCTCCATCGAGTGGGCTCAAGCTCTCTATAGCCACCTGTCTGTGTGATCCGAGTCTGCGCAGAGGTGTTCTACACACCTCGTCTCCATCGAGTGGGCTCAAGCTCTTCATAGCCACCTGTGTGTGTGATCCGAGTCTGCGCAGAGGTGTTCTACACACCTCGTCTCCATCGAGTGGGCTCAAGCTCTTCATAGCCACCTGTTTGTGTGATCCGAGTCTGCGCAGAGGTGTACTACAGACCTCGTCTCCATCGAGTGGGCTCAAGCTCTTCATAGCCACCTGTTTGTGTGATCCGAGTCTGCGCAGAGGTGTACTACACACCTCGTCTCCATCGAGTGGGTTCAAGCTCTCTATAGCCACCTGTCAGTGTGATCCGAGTCTGCGCAGAGGTGTACTACACACCTCGTCTCCATCGAGTGGACTCAAGCTCTTCATAGCCACCTGTGTGTGTGATCCGAGTCTGCGCAGAGGTGTTCTACACACCTCGTCTCCATCGAGTGGGCTCAAGCTCTCTATAGCCAGCTGCTTGTGTGATCCGAGTCTGCGCAGAGGTGTACTACAGACCTCGTCTCCATCGAGTGGGCTCAAGCTCTTCATAGCCACCTGTCAGTGTGATCCGAGTCTGCGCAGAGGTGTACTACACACCTCGTCTCCATCGAGTGGACTCAAGCTCTTCATAGCCACCTGTGTGTGTGATCCGAGTCTGCGCAGAGGTGTCCTACACACCTCGTCTCCATCGAGTGGGCTCCAGCTCTCTATAGCCACCTGTCTGTTTGATCCGAGTCTGCGCAGAGGTGTTCTACACACCTCGTCTCCATCGAGTGGGCTCAAGCTCTCTATAGCCACCTGTCTGTGTGATCCGAGTCTGCGCAGAGGTGTTCTACACACCTCGTCTCCATCGAGTGGGCTCAAGCTCTATATAGCCACCTGTTTGTGTGATCCGAGTCTGCGCAGAGGTGTTCTACACACCTCGTCTCCATCGAGTGGGCTCAAGCTCTCCATAGCCACCTGTTTGTGTGATCCGAGTCTGCGCAGAGGTGTTCTACACACCTCGTCTCCATCGAGTGGGCTCAAACTCTTCATAGCCACCTGTTTGTGTGATCCGAGTCTGCGCAGAGGTGTTCTACACACCTCGTCTCCATCGAGTGGGCTCAAACTCTTCATAGCCACCTGTTTGTGTGATCCGAGTCTGCGCAGAGGTGTTCTACACACCTCGTCTCCATCGAGTGGGCTCAAACTCTTCATAGCCACCTGTTTGTGTGATCCGAGTCTGCGCAGAGGTGTTCTACACACCTCGTCTCCATCGAGTGGGCTCAAGCTCTCTATAGCCACCTGTCTGTGTGATCCGAGTCTGCGCAGAGGTGTTCTACACACCTCGTCTCCATCGAGTGGACTCAAGCTCTTCACAGCCACCTGTTTGTGTGATCCGAGTCTGCGCAGAGGTGTTCTACATACCTCGTCTCCATCGAGTGGGCTCGAGCTCTTCATAGCCACCTGTCTGTGTGATCCGAGTCTGCGCAGAGGTGTTCTACACACCTCGTCTCCATCGAGTGGGCTCAAGCTCTTCATAGCCACCTGTCTGTGTGATCCGAGTCTGCGCAGAGGTGTTCTACACACCTCGTCTCCATCGAGTGGGCTCAAGCTCTCTATAGTCACCTGTTTGTGTGATCAGAGTCTGCGCAGAGGTGTTCTACACACCCCGTCTCCATCGAGTGGGCTCCAGCTCTCTATAGCCACCTCTTTGTGTGATCCGAGTCTGCGCAGAGGTGTTCTACACACCTCGTCTCCATCGAGTGGGCTCAAGCTCTCTATAGCCACCTGTCTGTGTGATCCGAGTCTGCACAGAGGTGTTCTACACACCTCGTCTCCATCGAGTGGGCTCAAGCTCGTCATAGCCACCTGTGTGTGTGATCCGAGTCTGCGCAGAGGTGTTCTACACACCTCGTCTCCATCGAGTGGGCTCAAGCCCTCTAAAGCCACCTGTTTGTGTGATCCGAGTCTGCGCAGAGGTGTTCTACACACCTCGTCTACATCGAGTGGGCTCAAGCTCTCTACAGCCACCTGTTTGTGTGATCCGAGTCTGCGCAGAGGTGTTCTACACACCTCGTCTACATCGAGTGGGCTCAAGCTCTCTACAGCCACCTGTTTGTGTGATCCGAGTCTGCGCAGAGGTGTTCTACACACCTCGTCTCCATCGAGTGGGCTCAAGCTCTCTACAGCCACCTGTTTGTGTGATCCGAGTCTGCGCAGAGGTGTTCTACACACCTCGTCTCCATCGAGTGGGCTCAAGCTCTCTATAGCCACCTGTTTGTGTGATCCGAGTCTGCGCAGAGGTGTTCTACACACCTCGTCTACATCGAGTAGGCTCAAGCTCTCTATAGCATCTGTTTGTGTGATCCTAGTCTGCGCAGAGGAGTTCTACACACCTCGTCTCCATCGAGTGGGCTCAAGCTCTCTATAGTCACCTGTTTGTGTGATCCGAGTCTGCGCAGAGGTGTTCTACACACCTCGTCTACATCGAGTGGGCTCAAGCTCTCTATAGCCACCTGTTTGTGTGATCCGAGTCTGCGTGGAGGTGTTCTACACACCTCGTCTCCATCGAGTGGGCTCAAGCTCTCTATAGTCACCTGTTTGTGTGATCCGAGTCTGCGCAGAGGTGTTCTACACACCTTGTCTTCATCGAGTGGGCTCAAGCTCTCTATGGCCACCTGTTTGTGTGATCCAAGTCTGCGCAGAGGTGTTCTACACACCTAGTCTCCTTCGAGTGGGCTCAAGCTCTCTATAGCCACCTGATTTTATGATCCGAGTCTGCGCAGAGGTGTTCTACACACCTCGTCTCCATCGAGTGGGCTCAAGCTCTCTATAGCCACCTGATTGTGTGATCTGAGTCTGCGCAGAGGTGTTCTACACACCTCCTCTCCATCGAGTGGTCTCCAGCTCTCTATAGCCACCTGTTTGTGTGATCCGAGTCTGCGCAGAGGAGTTCTGCACACCTCGGCTCCATCGAGTGGGCTCAAGCTCTCTATAGCCAACTGTTAGTGTGATCCGAGTCTGCGCAGAGGTGTTCTACACATCTCGTCTCCATCGAGTGGGCTCAAGTCTCTATAGCCACCTGTTTGTGTGTTCTGAGTCTGCGCAGAGGTGTTCTACACACCTCGTCTCCTTTGAGTTGGCTCAAGCTCTCTGGAGCCACCTGTTTGAAGGATCCAAGTCTGCGCAGAGGTGCTCTACACACCTCGTCTCCATCGAGTGGGCTCAAGCTCTCTATAGCCACCTGTCTGTGTGATCCGAGTCTGCGCAGAGGTGTTCTACACACCTCGTCTCCATCGAGTGGGCTCCAGCTCTCTATAGCCACCTGTTTGTGTGATCCGAGTCTGCGCAGAGGTGTACTAAACACCTCGTCTCCATCGAGTGGGCTCAAGCTCTCTATAGCCACCTGTCTGTGTGATCCGAGTCTGCGCAGAGGTGTTCTACACACCTCGTCTCCATCGAGTGGGCTCAAGCTCTCTATAGCCACCTGTTTGTGTGATCCGAGTCTGCGCAGAGGTGTTCTACACACCTCGTCTCTATTGAGTGGGCTCAATCCCTCTATAGCCACCTGTTTGTGTGATCCGAGTCTGCGCAGAGGTGTTCTACACACCTCGTCTCTATTGAGTGGGCTCAAGCTCTCTATAGCCACCTGTTTGTATGATCCGAGTCTGCGCAGAGGTGTTCTACACACCTCGTCTCCATCGAGTGGGCTCAAGCTCTCTATAGCCACCTGTTTGCGTGATCCGAGTCTGCGCAGAGGTGATCTGCACACCTCGTCTCCATCGAGTGGGCTCAAGCTCTCTATAGCCAACTGTTTGTGTGATCCGAGTCTGCGCAGAGGTGATCTACACACCTCGTCTCCATCGAGTGGGCTCAAGCTCTCTATAGCCACCTGTTTGTGTGATCCGAGTCTGCGCTGAGGTGTTCTACACACCTCGTCTCCATCGAGTTGGCTCCACCTCTCTATAGCCACCTGTTTGTGATCCAAGTCTGCGCAGAGGAGTTCTACACACGCCTCGTCTCCATCGAGTGGGCTCAAGCTCTCTATAGCAACCTGTTTGTGCGATCCAAGTCTGCGCAGAGGTGTTCTCCACACCTCGTCTCCATCGAGTGGGCTCAAGCTCTCTATAGCCACCTGTTTGTGTGATCCGAGTCTGCGCAGAGGTGCTACAAACCTCGTCTCCATCGAGTGGGCTCAAGCTCTCTATAGCCAGCTGTTTGTGTGATCCAAGTCTGCGCAGAGGTGTTCTACACACCTCGTCTCCATCGAGTGGGCTCCAGCTCTCTATAGCCACCTGTCTGTGTGATCCGAGTCTGCGCAGAAGTGTTCTACACACCTCGTCTCTATCGAGTGGGCTCTAGCTCTCTATAGCCACCTGTTTGTGTGATCCGAGTCTGCGCAGAGGTGTTCTACACACCTCGTCTCCATCGAGTGGGCTCAAGCTCTCTATAGCCAACTGTCTGTGTGATCCGAGTCTGCGCAGAGGTGTTCTACACACCTCGTCTCCATCGAGTGGGCTCAAGCTCTCTATAGCCACCTGTTTGTGTGATCCGAGTCTGCGCAGAGGTGTTCTACACACCTGTCTCCATCGAGTGGGCTCAAGCTCTCTATAGCCACCTGTCTGTGTGTTCCGAGTCTGCGCAGAGGTGTTCTACACACCTCGTCTCCATCGAGTGGGCTCCAGCTCTCTACAGCCACCTGTTTTTGTGATCCGAGTCTGCGCAGAGGTGTTCTACAAACCTCGTCTCCATCGAGTGGGCTCAAGCTCTCTATAGCCACCTGTTTGTGTGACCCGAGTCTGCGCAGAGGTGTTCTACACACCTCGTCTCCATCGAGTGGGCTCAAGCTCTCTATAGCCACCTGTCTGTGTGATCTGAGTCTGCGCAGAGGTGTTCTACACACCTCGTCTCCATCGAGTGGGCTCAAGCTCTCTATAGCCACCTGTCTGTGTGATCCGAGTCTGCGCAGAGGTGTTCTACACACCCCGTCTCCATCGAGTGGGCTCAAGCTCTCTATAGCCACCTGTTTGTGTGATCCGAGTCTGCGCAGAGGTGTTCTACACACCTCGTCTCCATCGAGTGGGCTCAAGCTCTTCATAGCCACCTGTCTGTGTGATCCGAGTCTGCGCAGAGGTGTTCTACACACCTCGTCTCCATCAAGTGGGCTCAAGCTCTCTATAGCCACCTGTTTGTGTGATCCGAGTCTGCACAGAGGTGTTCTACACACCTCGTCTCCATCGAGTGAGCACGAGCTCTCTATAGCCATTTGATTGTGTGATCCGAGTCTGCGCAGAGGTGTTCTACACACCCCGTCTCCATCGAGTGGGCTCAAGCTCTCTATAGTCACCTGTTTGTGTGATCCGAGTCTGCGCAGAGGTGTTCTACACACCTCGTCTCCATCGAGTGGGTTCAAGCCCTCTATAGCCACCTCTTTGTGTGATCCAAGTCTGCGCAGAGGTGTTCTACACACCTCGTCTCCATCGAGTGGGCTCAAGCTCTTCATAGCCACCTGTCTGTGTGATCCAAGTCTGCGCAGAGGTGTACTACAGACCTCGTCTCCATCGAGTGGGCTCAAGCTCTTCATAGCCACCTGTCTGTGTGATCCGAGTCTGCGCAGAGGTGTTCTACACACCTCGTCTCCATCGAGTGGGCTCAAGCTCTCTATAGCCACCTGTTTGTGTGATCCGAGTCTGCGCAGAGGTGTTCTACACACCTCGTCTCCATCGAGTGGGCTCAAGCTCTCTATAGCCACCTGTTTGTGTGATCCGAGTCTGCGCAGAGGTGTTCTACACACCTCGTCTCCATCGAGTGGGCTCAAGCTCTCTATAGCCACCTGTTTGTGTGATTCGAGTCTGCGCAGAGGTGTTCTACACACCTCGTCTCCATCGAGTGGGCTCAAGCTCTCTATAGCCACCTGTCTGTGTGATCCGAGTGTGCGCAGAGGTGTTCTAAACACCTCGTCTCCATCGAGTGGGCTCAAGCTCTCTATAGCCACCTGTTTGTGTGATCCGAGTCTGCGCAGAGGTGTTCTACACACCTCGTCTCCATCGAGTGGGCTCAAGCTCTCTATAGCCACCTGTTTGTGTGATTCGAGTCTGCGCAGAGGTGTTCTACACACCTCGTCTCCATCGAGTGGGCTCAAGCTCTCTATAGCCACCTGTCTGTGTGATCCGAGTGTGCGCAGAGGTGTTCTAAACACCTCGTCTCCATCGAGTGGGCTCAAGCTCTCTATAGCCACCTGTTTGTGTGATCCGAGTCTGCGCAGAGGTGTTCTACACACCTCGTCTCCATCGAGTGGGCTCAAGCTCTTCATAGCCACCTGTTTGTTTGATCCGAGTCTGCGCAGAGGTGTACTACAGACCTCGTCTCCATCGAGTGGGCTCAAGCTCTTCATAGCCACCTGTTTGTGTGATCCGAGTCTGCGCAGAGGTGTTCTACACACCCCGTCTCCATCGAGTGGGCTCAAGCTCTCTATAGCCACCTGTTTGTGTGATCCGAGTCTGCGCAGAGGTGTTCTACACACCTCGTCTCCATCGAGTGGGCTCAAGCTCTCTATAGCCACCTGTTTGTGTGATTCGAGTCTGCGCAGAGGTGTTCTACACACCTCGTCTCCATCGAGTGGGCTCAAGCTCTCTATAGCCACCTGTCTGTGTGATCCGAGTGTGCGCAGAGGTGTTCTAAACACCTCGTCTCCATCGAGTGGGCTCAAGCTCTCTATAGCCACCTGTTTGTGTGATCCGAGTCTGCGCAGAGGTGTTCTACACACCTCGTCTACATCGAGTGGGCTCAAGCTTTCTACAGCCAACTGTCTGTGTGATCCGAGTCTGCGCAGAGGTGTTCTACACACCTCGTCTCCATCGAGTGGGCTCAAGCTCTTCATAGCCACCTGTGTGTGTGATCCGAGTCTGCGCAGAGGTGTTCTACACACCTCGTCTCCATCGAGTGGGCTCAAGCTCTCTACAGCCACCTGTTTGTGTGATCCGAGTCTGCGCAGAGGTGTTCTACACAACTCGTCTCCATCGAGTGGGCTCCAGCTCTCTATAGCCACCTGTCTGTGTGATCCGAGTCTGCGCAGAGGTGTTCTACACACCTCGTCTCCATCGAGTGGGCTCAAGCTCTCCATAGCCACCTGTTTGTGTGATCCGAGTCTGCGCAGAGGTGTTCTACACACCTCGTCTCCATCGAGTGGGCTCAAACTCTTCATAGCCACCTGTTTGTGTGATCCGAGTCTGCGCAGAGGTGTTCTACACACCTCGTCTCCATCGAGTGGGCTCAAGCTCTCTACAGCCACCTGTTTGTGTGATCCGAGTCTGCGCAGAGGTGTTCTACACACCTCGTCTCCATCGAGTGGGCTCAAACTCTTCATAGCCACCTGTTTGTGTGATCCGAGTCTGCGCAGAGGTGTTCTACACACCTCGTCTCCATCGAGTGGGCTCAAGCTCTCCATAGCCACCTGTTTGTGTGATCCGAGTCTGCGCAGAGGTGTTCTACACACCTCGTCTCCATCGAGTGGGCTCAAACTCTTCATAGCCACCTGTTTGTGTGATCCGAGTCTGCGCAGAGGTGTTCTACACACCTCGTCTACATCGAGTGGGCTCAAGCTCTCTACAGCCACCTGTTTGTGTGATCCGAGTCTGCGCAGAGGTGTTCTACACAACTCGTCTCCATCGGGTGGGCTCAAGCTCTCTATAGCCACCTGTCTGTGTGATCCGAGTCTGCGCAGAGGTGTTCTACACACCTCGTCTCCATCGAGTGGGCTCAAGCTCTCCATAGCCACCTGTTTGTGTGATCCGAGTCTGCGCAGAGGTGTTCTACACACCTCGTCTCCATCGAGTGGGCTCAAACTCTTCATAGCCATCTGTCTGTGTGATCCGAGTCTGCGCAGAGGTGTTCTACACAACTCGTCTCCATCGAGTGGGCTCAAGCTCTCTACAGCCACCTGTTTGTGTGATCCGAGTCTGCGCAGAGGTGTTCTACACACCTCGTCTACATCGAGTAGGCTCAAGCTCTCTATAGCATCTGTTTGTGTGATCCTAGTCTGCGCAGAGGAGTTCTACACACCTTGTCTCCATCGAGTGGGCTCAAGCTCTCTATAGTCACCTGTTTGTGTGATCCGAGTCTGCGCAGAGGTGTTCTACACACCTCGTCTCTATCGAGTGGGCTCAAGCTCTCTATAGCCACCTGTTTGTGTGATCCGAGTCTGCGTGGAGGTGTTCTACACACCTCGTCTCCATCGAGTGGGCTCAAGCTCTCTATAGTCACCTGTTTGTGTGATCCGAGTCTGCGCAGAGGTGTTCTACACACCTTGTCTTCATCGAGTGGGCTCAAGCTCTCTATGGCCACCTGTTTGTGTGATCCAAGTCTGCGCAGAGGTGTTCTACACACCTCGTCTCCTTCGAGTGGGCTCAAGCTCTCTATAGCCACCTGATTGTATGATCCGAGTCTGCGCAGAGGTGTTTTACACACCTCGTCTCCATCGAGTGGGCTCAAGCTCTCTATAGCCACCTGATTGTGTGATCTGAGTCTGCGCAGAGGTGTTCTACACACCTCCTCTCCATCGAGTGGTCTCCAGCTCTCTATAGCCACCTGTTTGTGTGATCCGAGTCTGCGCAGAGGAGTTCTGCACACCTCGGCTCCATCGAGTGGGCTCAAGCTCTCTATAGCCAACTGTTAGTGTGATCCGAGTCTGCGCAGAGGTGTTCTACACATCTCGTCTCCATCGAGTGGGCTCAAGTCTCTATAGCCACCTGTTTGTGTGTTCTGAGTCTGTGCAAAGGTGTTCTACACACCTCGTCTCCTTCGAGTTGGCTCAAGCTCTCTATAGCCACCTGTTTGTGTGTTCTGAGTCTGCGCAAGGGTGTTCTACACACCTCGTCTCCATCGAGTGGGCTCAAGCTCTCTATAGCCACCTGTTTGTATGATCCGAGTCTGCGCAGAGGTGTTCTACACACCTCGTCTCCATCGAGTGGGCTCAAGCTCTCTATAGCCACCTGTTTGTATGATCCGAGTCTGCGCAGAGGTGTTCTACACACCACGTCTCCATCGAGTGGGCTCAATCTCTCTACAGCCACCTGTTTGCGTGATCCGAGTCTGCGCAGAGGTGTTCCACACACCTCGTCTCCATCGAGTGGGCTCAAGCTCTCTATAGCCACCTGTTTGTGTGATCCGAGTCTGCGCAGAGGTGTTCTACACACCTCGTCTCTATTGAGTGGGCTCAATCCCTCTATAGCCACCTGTTTGTGTGATCCGAGTCTGCGCAGAGGTGTTCTACACACCTCGTCTCCATCGAGTGGGCTCCAGCCCTCTATAGCCACCTGTTTGTGTGATCCGAGTCTGCGCAGAGGTGTTCTACACACCTCGTCTCCATCGAGTGGGCTCAATCTCTCTACAGCCACCTGTTTGCGTGATCCGAGTCTGCGCAGAGGTGTTCTACACACCTCGTCTCCATCGAGTGGGCTCAAGCTCTCTATAGCCACCTGTCTGTGTGATCCGAGTCTGCGCAGAGGTGTTCCACACACCTCGTCTCCATCGAGTGGGCTCAAGCTCTCTATATCCACCTGTTTGTGTGATCCGAGTCTGCGCAGAGGTGTTCTACACACCACGTCTCCATCGAGTGGGCTCAAGCTCTCTATAGCCACCTGTTTGCGTGATCCGAGTCTGCGCAGAGGTGATCTGCACACCTCGTCTCTATCGAGTGGGCTCAAGCTCTCTATATCCACCTGTTTGTGTGATCCGAGTCTGCGCAGAGGTGTTCCACACACCTCGTCTCCATCGAGTGGGCTCAAGCTCTCTATAGCCACCTGTCTGTGTGATCCGAGTCTGCGCAGAGGTGTTCTACACACCTCGTCTCTATCGAGTGGGTTCAAGCCCTCTATAGCCACCTGTTTGTGTGATCCGAGTCTGCGCAGAGGTGTTCTACACACCTCGTCTCCATCGAGTTGGCTCCACCTCTCTATAGCCACCTGTTTGTGATCCAAGTCTGCGCAGAGGTGTTCTACACACGCCTCGTCTCCATCGAGTGGGCTCAAGCTCTCTATAGCCACCTGTTTGTGATCCGAGTCTGCGCAGAGGTGCTACAAACCTCGTCTCCATCGAGTGGGCTCGAGCTCTCTATAGTCACCTGTTTGTGTGATCCGAGTCTGCGCAGAAGTGTTCTACACACCTCGTCTCTATCGAGTGGGCTCTAGCTCTCTATAGCCACCTGTTTGTGTGATCCGAGTCTGCGCAGAGGTGTTCTACACACCTCGTCTCCATCGAGTGGGCTCAAGCTCTCCATAGCCACCTGTTTGTGTGATCCGAGTCTGCGCAGAGGTGTTCTACACACCTCGTCTCCATCGAGTGGGCTCAAGCTCTCTATAGCCACCTGTCTGTGTGATACGAGTCTGCGCAGAGGTGTTCTACACACCTCGTCTCCATCGAGTGGGCTGAAGCTCTCTATAGCCACCTGTTTGTGATCCGAGTCTGCGCAGAGGTGCTACAAACCTCGTCTCCATCGAGTGGGCTCGAGCTCTCTATAGTCACCTGTTTGTGTGATCCGAGTCTGCGCAGAAGTGTTCTACACACCTCGTCTCTATCGAGTGGGCTCTAGCTCTCTATAGCCACCTGTTTGTGTGATCCGAGTCTGCGCAGAGGTGTTCTACACACCTCGTCTCCATCGAGTGGGCTCAAGCTCTCTATAGCCAGCTGTTTGTGTGATCCAAGTCTGCGCAGAGGTGTTCTACACACCTCGTCTCCATCGAGTGGGCTCCAGCTCTATATAGCCACCTGTCTGTGTGATCCGAGTCTGCGCAGAAGTGTTCTACACACCTCGTCTCTATCGAGTGGGCTCTAGCTCTCTATAGCCACCTGTTTGTGTGATCCGAGTCTGCGCAGAGGTGTTCTACACACCTCGTCTCCATCGAGTGGGCTCAAGCTCTCTATAGCCAACTGTCTGTGTGATCCGAGTCTGCGCAGAGGTGTTCTACACACCTCGTCTCCATCGAGTGGGCTCAAGCTCTCTATAGCCACCTGTTTGTGTGATCCGAGTCTGCGCAGAGGTGTTCTACACACCTGTCTCCATCGAGTGGGCTCAAGCTCTCTATAGCCACCTGTCTGTGTGTTCCGAGTCTGCGCAGAGGTGTTCTACACACCTCGTCTCCATCGAGTGGGCTCCAGCTCTCTATAGCCACCTGTCTGTGCGATATGAGTCTGCGCTGAGGTGTTCTACACACCTCGTCTCCATCGAGTGGGCTCAAGCTCTCTATAGCCACCTGTTTGTGTGATCCGAGTCTGCGCAGAGGTGTTCTACACACCTCGTCTCCATCGAGTGGGCTCAAGCTCTCTATAGCCACCTGTTTGTGTGACCCGAGTCTGGGCAGAGGTGTTCTACACACCTCGTCTCCATCGAGTGGGCTCAAGCTCTCTATAGCCACCTGTTTTTGTGATCCGAGTCTGCGCAGAGGTGTTCTACACACCTCGTTTCCATCGAGTGGGCTCAAGCTCTCTATAGCCACCTGTTTGTGTGATCCGAGTCTGCGCAGAGGTGTTCTACACACCTCGTCTCCATCGAGTGGGCTCAAGCTCTCTATAGCCACCTGTTTGTGTGATCCGAGTCTGCGCTGAGGTGTTCTACACACCTCGTCTCCATCGAGTGGGCTCAAGCTCTCTACAGCCACCTGTTTTTGTGATCCGAGTCTGCGCAGAGGTGTTCTACACACCTCGTCTCCATCGAGTGGGCTCAAGCTCTCTATAGCCACCTGTTTGTGTGACCCGAGTCTGCGCAGAGGTGTTCTACACACCTCGTCTCCATCGAGTGGGCTCAAGCTCTCTATAGCCACCTGTCTGTGTGATATGAGTCTGCGCTGAGGTGTTCTACACACCTCGTCTCCATCGAGTGGGCTCATTCTCTCTATAGCCAACTGTCTGTGTGATCCGAGTCTGCGCAGAGGTGTTCTACACACCTCGTCTCCATCGAGTGGGCTCAAGCTCTCTATAGCCACCTGTTTGTGTGATCCGAGTCTGCGCAGAGGTGTTCTACACACCTCGTCTCCATCGAGTGGGCTCAAGCTCTCTATAGCCACCTGTTTTTGTGATCCGAGTCTGCGCAGAGGTGTTCTACACACCTCGTCTCCATCGAGTGGGCTCAAGCTCTCTACAGCCAACTGTCTGTGTGATCCGAGTCTGCGCAGAGGTGTTCTACACACCTCGTCTCCATCGAGTGGGCTCGAGCTCTCTATAGCCACCTGTTTGTGTGATCCGAGTCTGCGCAGAGGTGTTCTACACACCTCGTCTCCATCGAGTGGGCTCAAGCTCTCCATAGCCACCTGTCTGTGTGATCCGAGTCTGCGCAGAGGTGTTCTACACACCTCGCCTCCATCGAGTGGGCTCAAGCTCTCTATAGCCACATGTTTGTGTGATCCGAGTCTGCGCAGAGGTGTTCTTCACACCTCGTCTCTATCGAGTGGGCTCCAGCTCTTCATAGCCACCTGTCTGTGTGATCCGAGTCTGGGCAGAGGTGTTCTACACACCTCGTCTCCATCGAGTGGACTCAAGCTCTTCATAGCCACCTGTCTGTGTGATCCGAGTCTGCGCAGAGGTGTTCTACACACCTCGTCTCCATCGAGTGGGCTCGAGCTCTCTATAGCCACCTGTCTGTGTGATCCGAGTCTGCGCAGAGGTGTTCTACACACCTCGTCTCCATCGAGTGGACTCAAGCTCTTCATAGCCACCTGTCTGTGTGATCCGAGTCTGCGCAGAGGTGTACTACACACCTCGTCTCCATCGAGTGGGCTCAAGCTCTCTATAGCCACCTGTCTGTGTGATCCGAGTCTGCGCAGAGGTGTTCTACACACCTCGTCTCCATCGAGTGGGCTCGAGCTCTCTATAGCCACCTGTCTGTGTGATCCGAGTGTGCGCAGAGGTGTTCTACACACCTCGTCTCCATCGAGTGGGCTCGAGCTCTCTATAGCCACCTGTCTGTGTGATCCGAGTCTGCGCAGAGGTGTTCTACACACCTCGTCTCCATCGAGTGGACTCAAGCTCTTCATAGCCACCTGTCTGTGTGATCCGAGTCTGCGCAGAGGTGTACTACACACCTCGTCTCCATCGAGTGGACTCAAGCTATCTATAGCCACCTGTCTGTGTGATCCGAGTCTGCGCAGAGGTGTTCTACATACCTCGTCTCCATCGAGTGGGCTCGAGCTCTCTATAGCCACCTGTTTGTGTGATCCGAGTCTGGGCAGAGGTGTTCTACACACCTCGTCTCCATCGAGTGGACTCAAGCTCTTCATAGCCACCTGTGTGTGTGATCCGAGTCTGCGCAGAGGTGTTCTACACACCTCGTCTCCATCGAGTGGGCTCGAGCTCTCTATAGCCACCTGTCTGTGTGATCCGAGTCTGCGCAGAGGTGTTCTACATACCTCGTCTCCATCGAGTGGGCTCGAGCTCTCTATAGCCACCTGTTTGTGTGATCCGAGTCTGGGCAGAGGTGTTCTACACACCTCGTCTCCATCGAGTGGACTCAAGCTCTTCATAGCCACCTGTGTGTGTGATCCGAGTCTGTGCAGAGGTGTTCTACACACCTCGTCTCCATCGAGTGGGCTCAAGCTCTCTATAGCCACCTGTCTGTGTGATCCGAGTCTGCGCAGAGGTGTTCTACACACCTCGTCTCCATCGAGTGGGCTCGAGCTCTCTATAGCCACCTGTCTGTGTGATCCGAGTCTGCGCAGAGGTGTTCTACACACCTCGTCTCCATCGAGTGGGCTCAAGCTCTCTATAGCCACCTGTTTGTGTGATCCGAGTCTGCGCAGAGGTGTTCTACACACCTCGTCTCCATCGAGTGGGCTCAAGCTCTCCATAGCACCCTGTTTGTGTGATCCGAGTCTGCGCAGAGGTGTTCTACACACCTCGTCTCTATCGAGTGGGCTCAAGCTCTCTATAGCCACCTGTTTGTGTGATCCGAGTCTGCGCAGAGGTGTTGTACACACCTCGTCCCTATCGAGTGGGCTCCAGCTCTCTATAGCCACCTGTCTGTGTGATCCAAGTCTGCGCAGAGGTGTTCTACACACCTCGTCTCCATCGAGTGGGCTCGAGCTCTTCATAGCCACCTGTCTTTGTGATCCGAGTCTGCGCAGAGGTGTTCTACACACCTCGTCTCCATCGAGTGGGCTCCAGCTCTCTATAGCCACCTGTCTGTGTGATCCGAGTCTGCGCAGAGGTGTTCTACACACCTCGTCTCTATCGAGTGGGCTCAAGCTCTCTATAGCCACCTGTCTGTGTGATCCGAGTCTGCGCAGAGGTGTTCTACACACCTCGTCTCCATCGAGTGGGCTCAAGCTCTCTATAGCCACCTGTTTGTGTGATCCGAGTCTGCGCAGAGGTGTTCTACACACCTCGTCTCCATCGAGTGGGCTCAAGCTCTCTATAGCCACCTGTCTGTGTGATCCGAGTCTGCGCAGAGGTGTTCTACACACCTCGTCTCCATCGAGTGGGCTCCAGCTCTCCATAGCCACCTGTTTGTGTGATCCGAGTCTGCGCAGAGGTGTTCTACACACCTCGTCTCCATCGAGTGGGCTCAAGCTCTCTATAGCCACCTGTCTGTGTGATCCGAGTCTGCGCAGAGGTGTTCTACACACCTCGTCTCCATCGAGTGGGCTCCAGCTCTCCATAGCCACCTGTGTGTGTGATCCGAGTCTGCGCAGAGGTGTACTAAACACCTCGTCTCCATCGAGTGGGCTCAAGCTCTCTATAGCCACCTGTCTGTGTGATCCGAGTCTGAGCGGAGGTGTTCTACACACCTCGTCTCCATCGAGTGGGCTCAAGCTCTCTATAGCCACCTGTTTGTGTGATCCGAGTCTGCGCAGAGGTGTTCTACACACCTCGTCTCCATCGAGTGGGCTCAAGCTCTCTATAGCCACCTGTCTGTGTGATCCGAGTCTGCGCAGAGGTGTTCTACACACCTCGTCTCCATCGAGTGGGCTCCAGCTCTCCATAGCCACCTGTGTGTGTGATCCGAGTCTGCGCAGAGGTGTACTAAACACCTCGTCTCCATCGAGTGGGCTCAAGCTCTCTATAGCCACCTGTTTGTGTGATCCGAGTCTGCGCAGAGGTGTTCTACACACCTCGTCTCCATCGAGGGGGCTGAAGCTCTCTATAGCCACCTGTTTGTGTGATCCGAGTCTGCGCAGAGGTGTTCTACACACCTCGTCTCCATCGAGTGGGCTCCAGCTCTCTATAGCCACCTGTCTGTGTGATCCGAGTCTGCGCAGAGGTGTTCTACACACCTCGTCTCCATCGAGTGGGCTCAAGCTCTCTATAGCCACCTGTCTGTGTGATCCGAGTCTGCGCAGAGGTGTTCTACACACCTCGTCTCCATCGAGGGGGCTGAAGCTCTCTATAGCCACCTGTTTGTGTGATCCGAGTCTGCGCAGAGGTGTTCTACACACCTCGTCTCCATCGAGTGGGCTCCAGCTCCCTATAGCCACCTGTCTGTGTGATCCGAGTCTGCGCAGAGGTGTTCTACACACCTCGTCTCCATCGAGTGGGCTCCAGCTCTCCATAGCCACCTGTTTGTGTGATCCGAGTCTGCGCAGAGGTGTACTAAACACCTCGTCTCCATCGAGTGGGCTCAAGCTCTCTATAGCCACCTGTTTGTGTGATCCGAGTCTGCGCAGAGGTGTTCTACACACCTCGTCTCCATCGAGTGGGCTCAAGCTCTCTATAGCCACCTGTTTTTGTGATCCGAGTCTGCTCAGAGGTGTTCTACACACCTCGTCTCCATCAAGTGGGCTCAAGCTCTCTACAGCCAACTGTCTGTGTGATCCGAGTCTGCGCAGAGGTGTTCTACACACCTCGTCTCCATCGAGTGGGCTCGAGCTCTCTATAGCCACCTGTCTGTGTGATCCGAGTCTGCGCAGAGGTGTTCTACACACCTCGTCTCCATCGAGTGGGCTCGAGCTCTCTATAGCCACCTGTCTGTGTGATCCGAGTCTGCGCAGAGGTGTTCTACACACCTCGTCTCCATCGAGTGGGTTCAAGCCCTCTATAGCCACCTGTTTGTGTGATCCGAGTCTGCGCAGAGGTGTTCTACACACCTCGTCTCCATCGAGTGGGCTCCAGCTCTTCATAGCCACCTGTCTGTGTGATCCGAGTCTGCGCAGAGGTGTTCTACACACCTCGTCTCCATCGAGTGGGCTCCAGCTCTCTATAGCCACCTGTCTGTGTGATCCGAGTCTGCGCAGAGGTGTTCTACACACCTCGTCTCTATCGAGTGGGCTCAAGCTCTCTATAGCCACCTGTCTGTGTGATCCGAGTCTGCGCAGAGGTGTTCTACACACCTCGTCTCTATCGAGTGGGCTCAAGCTCTCTATAGCCACCTGTTTGTGTGATCCGAGTCTGCGCAGAGGTGTTCTACACACCTCGTCTCCATCGAGTGGGCTCAAGCTCTCTATAGCCACCTGTCTGTGTGATCCGAGTCTGAGCAGAGGAGTTCTACACACCTCGTCTCCATCGAGTGGGCTCAAGCTCTCTATAGCCACCTGTCTGTGTGATCCGAGTCTGCGCAGAGGTGTTCTACACACCTCGTCTCCATCGAGTGGGCTCCAGCTCTCTATAGCCACCTGTTTGTGTGATCCGAGTCTGCGCAGAGGTGTTCTACACACCTCGTCTCCATCGAGTGGGCTCCAGCTCTTCATAGCCACCTGTTAGTGTGATCCGAGTCTGCGCAGAGGTGTTCTACACCTGTCGTCTCCATCGAGTGGGCTCAAGCTCTCTATAGCCACCTGTTTGTGTGATCCGAGTCTGCGCAGAGGTGTTCTACACACCTCGTCTCCATCGAGTGGGCTCAAGCTCTTCATAGCCACCTGTCTGTGTGATCCGAGTCTGCGCAGAGGTGTTCTACACACCTCGTCTCCATCGAGTGGGCTCAAGCTCTCTATAGCCACCTGTTTGTGTGATCCGAGTCTGCGCAGAGGTGTTCTACACACCTCGTCTCCATCGAGTGGGCTCCAGCTCTTCATAGCCACCTGTTAGTGTGATCCGAGTCTGCGCAGAGGTGTTCTACACACCTCGTCTCCATCGAGTGGGCTCTAGCTCTCTATAGCCACCTGTTAGTGTGATCCGAGTCTGCGCAGAGGTGTTCTACACACCTCGTCTCCATCGAGTGGGCTCAAGCTCTCTATAGCCACCTGTTTGTGTGATCCGAGTCTGCGCAGAGGTGTTCTACACACCTCGTCTCCATCGAGTGGGCTCGAGCTCTTCATAGCCACCTGTTTGTGTGATCCGAGTCTGCGCAGAGGTGTTCTACACACCTCGTCTCCATCGAGTGGGCTCGAGCTCTTCATAGCCACCTGTTAGTGTGATCCGAGTCTGCGCAGAGGTGTTCTACACACCTCGTCTCCATCGAGTGGGCTCGAGCTCTTCATAGCCACCTGTCTGTGTGATCCGAGTCTGCGCAGAGGTGTTCTACACACCTCGTCTCCATCGAGTGGGCTAAAGCTCTCTATAGCCACCTGTTTGTGTGATCCGAGTCTGCGCAGAGGTGTTCTACACACCTCGTCTCCATCGAGTGGGCTGAAGCTCTCTATAGCCACCTGTTTGTGTGATCCGAGTCTGCGCAGAGGTGTTCTACACACCTCGTCTCCATCGAGTGGACTCAAGCTCTCTATAGCCACCTGTTTGTGTGATCCAAGTCTGCGCAGAGGTGTTCTACACACCTCGTCTCCATCGAGTGGGCTCCAGCTCTCTATAGCTACCTGTTTGTGTGATCCGAGTCTGCGCAGAGGTGTTCTACACACCTCGTCTCCATCGAGTGGGCTGAAGCTCTCTATAGCCACCTGTTTGTGTGATCCGAGTCTGCGCAGAGGTGTTCTACACACCTCGTCTCCATCGAGTGGGCTGAAGCTCTCTATAGCCACCTGTTTGTGTGATCCGAGTCTGCGCAGAGGTGTTCTACACACCTCGTCTCCATCGAGTGGGCTCAAGCTCTCTATAGCCACCTGTTTGTGCGATCCGAGTCTGCTCAGAGGTGTTCTACACACCTCGTCTCCATCGAGTGGGCTCGAGCTCTCTATAGCCACCTGTTAGTGTGATCCGAGTCTGCGCAGAGGTGTTCAACACACCTCGTCTCCATCGAGTGGGCCCCACCTCTCTATAGCCACCTGTTTGTGTGATTTGAGTCTGCGCAGAGGTGTTCTACACACCTCGTCTCCATCGTGTGGGCTCAAGCTCTCTATAGCCACCTGTCTGTGTGATCCTAGTCTGCGCAGAGGTGTTATACACACCTCGTCTCCATGGAGTGGGCTCAAGCTCTCTATAGCCACCTGTTTGTGCGATCCGAGTCTGCGCAGAGGTGTTCTACACACCTCGTCTCCATCGAGTGGGCTCGAGCTCTCTATAGCCACCTGTTAGTGTGATCCGAGTCTGCGCAGAGGTGTTCAACACACCTCGTCTCCATCGAGTGGGCCCCACCCCTCTATAGCCACCTGTTTGTGCGATCCGAGTCTGCGCAGAGGTGTTCTACACACCTCGTCTCCATCGAGTGGGCTCAAGCTCTCTATAGCATCTGTTTGTGTGATCCTAGTCTGCGCAGAGGTGTTCTACACACCTCGTCTCCATCGAGTGGGCTCAAGCTCTCTATAGCCACCTGTTTGTGTGATCCGAGTCTGCGCAGAGGTGTTCTACACACCTCGTCTCCATCGAGTGGGCTCCAGCTCTCTATAGCCACCTGTTTGTGTGATCCGAGTGTGCGCAGAGGTGTACTACAGACCTCGTCTCCATCGAGTGGGCTCAAGCTCTCTATAGCCACCTGTGTGTGTGATCCGAGTCTGCGCAGAGGTGTTCTACACACCTCGTCTCCATCGAGTGGGCTCAAGCTCTCTATAGCCACCTGTTTGTGTGATCCGAGTCTGCGCAGAGGTGTTCTACACACCTCGTCTCCATCGAGTGGGCTCAAGCTCTCTATAGCCACCTGTTTCTGTGATCCGAGTCTGCGCAGAGGTGTTCTACACACCTCGTCTCCATCGTGTGGGCTCAAGCTCTCTATAGCCACCTGTTTGTGTGATCCGAGTCTGCGCAGAGGTGTTCAACACACCTCGTCTCCATCGAGTGGGCCCCACCCCTCTATAGCCACCTGTTTGTGCGATCCGAGTCTG
Organism: Brachyptera risi; assembly: GCA_964007535.1. Lineage (NCBI taxonomy): Eukaryota > Metazoa > Arthropoda > Insecta > Plecoptera > Taeniopterygidae > Brachyptera > Brachyptera risi. The sequence continues at coordinate 2,021,397 of OZ023331.1, forward strand.
CGCAGAGGTGTTCTACACACCTCGTCTCCATCGAGTGGGCTCGAGCTCTCTATAGCCACCTGTTAGTGTGATCCGAATCTGCGCAGAGGTGTTCAACACACCTCGTCTCCATCGAGTGGGCCCCACCCCTCTATAGCCACCTGTTTGTGCGATCCGAGTCTGCGCAGAGGTGTTCTACACACCTCGTCTCCATCGAGTGGGCTCGAGCTCTCTATAGCCACCTGTTAGTGTGATCCGAGTCTGCGCAGAGGTGTTCAACACACCTCGTCTCCATCGAGTGGGCCCCACCCCTCTATAGCCACCTGTTTGTGCGATCCGAGTCTGCGCAGAGGTGTTCTACACACCTCGTCTCCATCGAGTGGGCTCAAGCTCTCTATAGCCACCTGTTTGTGTGATCCGAGTCTGCGCAGAGGTGTTCTACACACCTCGTCTCTATCGAGTGGGCTCAAGCTCTCTATAGCCACCTGTTTGTGTGATCCGAGTCTGCGCAGAGGTGTTCTACACACCTCGTCTCCATCGAGTGGGCTCAAGCTCTTCATAGCCACCTGTCTGTGTGATCCGAGTCTGCGCAGAGGTGTTCTACACACCTCGTCTCCATCGTGTGGGCTCAAGCTCTCTATAGCCACCTGTTAGTGTGATCCGAGTCTGCGCAGAGGTGTTCAACACACCTCGTCTCCATCGAGTGGGCCCCACCCCTCTATAGCCACCTGTTTGTGCGATCCGAGTCTGCGCAGAGGTGTTCTACACACCTCGTCTCCATCGAGTGGGCTCAAGCTCTCTATAGCCACCTGTTTGTGTGATCCGAGTCTGCGCAGAGGTGTTCTACACACCTCGTCTCTATCGAGTGGGCTCAAGCTCTCTATAGCCACCTGTTTGTGTGATCCGAGTCTGCGCAGAGGTGTTCTACACACCTCGTCTCCATCGAGTGGGCTCAAGCTCTTCATAGCCACCTGTCTGTGTGATCCGAGTCTGCACAGAGGTGTTCTACACACCTCGTCTCCATCGAGTGGGCTCAAGCTCTCTATAGCCACCTGTTTGTGTGATCCGAGTCTGCGCAGAGGTGTTCTACACACCTCGTCTCTATCGAGTGGGCTCAAGCTCTCTATAGCCACCTGTTTGTGTGATCCGAGTCTGCGCAGAGGTGTTCTACACACCTCGTCTCCATCGAGTGGGCTCAAGCTCTTCATAGCCACCTGTCTGTGTGATCCGAGTCTGCACAGAGGTGTTCTACACACCTCGTCTCCATCGAGTGGGCTCAAGCTCTCTATAGCCACCTGTTTGTGTGATCCGAGTCTGCGCAGAGGTGTTCTACACACCTCGTCTCTATCGAGTGGGCTCAAGCTCTCTATAGCCACCTGTTTGTGTGATCCGAGTCTGCGCAGAGGTGTTCTACACACCTCGTCTCCATCGAGTGGGCTCAAGCTCTTCATAGCCACCTGTCTGTGTGATCCGAGTCTGCGCAGAGGTGTTCTACACACCTCGTCTCCATCGTGTGGGCTCAAGCTCTCTATAGCCACCTGTTAGTGTGATCCGAGTCTGCGCAGAGGTGTTCAACACACCTCGTCTCCATCGAGTGGGCCCCACCCCTCTATAGCCACCTGTTTGTGCGATCCGAGTCTGCGCAGAGGTGTTCTACACACCTCGTCTCCATCGAGTGGGCTCAAGCTCTCTATAGCCACCTGTTTGTGTGATCCGAGTCTGCGCAGAGGTGTTCTACACACCTCGTCTCTATCGAGTGGGCTCAAGCTCTCTATAGCCACCTGTCTGTGTGATCCGAGTCTGCGCAGAGGTGTTCTACACACCTCGTCTCCATCGTGTGGGCTCAAGCTCTCTATAGCCACCTGTTAGTGTGATCCGAGTCTGCGCAGAGGTGTTCAACACACCTCGTCTCCATCGAGTGGGCCCCACCCCTCTATAGCCACCTGTTTGTGTGATTTGAGTCTGCGCAGAGGTGTTCTACACACCTCGTCTCCATCGAGTGGGCTCAAGCTCATCATAGCCACCTGTCTGTGTGATCTGAGTCTGCGCAGAGGTGTTCTACACACCTCGTCTCCATCGAGTGGGCTCAAGCTCTCTATAGCCACCTGTCTGTGTGATCCGAGTCTGCGCAGAGGTGTTCTACACACCTCGTCTCCATCGAGTGGGCTCCAGCTCTCTATAGCCACCTGTCTGTGTGATCCGAGTCTGCGCAGAGGTGTTCTACACACCTCGTCTCCATCGAGTGGGCTCCAGCTCTCTATAGCCACCTGTTTGTGTGATCCGAGTCTGCGCAGAGGTGTTCTCCACACCTCGTCTCCATCGAGTGGGCTCCAGCTCTTCATAGCCACCTGTTTGTGTGATCCGAGTCTGCGCAGAGGTGTTCTCCACACCTCGTCTCCATCGAGTGGGCTCAAGCTCTCTATAGCCACCTGTTCGTTTGATCCGAGTCTGCGCAGAGGTGTTCTACACACCTCGTCTCCATCGAGTGGGCTCCAGCTCTCTATAGCCACCTGTCTGTGTGATCCGAGTCTGCGCAGAGGTGTTCTACACACCTCGTCTCCATCGAGTGGGCTCAAGCTCTCTATAGCCACCTGTTTGTGTGATCCGAGTCTGCGCAGAGGTGTTCTACACACCTCGTCTCCATCGAGTGGGCTCAAGCTCTCTATAGCCACCTGTTTGTGTGATCCGAGTCTGCGCAGAGGTGTTCTACACACCTCGTCTCCATCGAGTGGGCTCAAGCTCTCTATAGCCACCTGTTTGTGTGATCCGAGTCTGCGCAGAGGTGTTCTACACACCTCGTCTCCATCGAGTGTGCTCAAGCTCTCTATAGCCACCTGTCTGTGTGATCCGAGTCTGCGCAGAGGTGTTCTACACACCTCGTCTCCATCGAGTGGGCTCAAGCTCTCTATAGCCACCTGTTTGTGTGATCCGAGTCTGCGCAGAGGTTGTCAACACACCTCGTCTTCATCGAGTGGGCTCCAGCTCTCTATAGCCACCTGTTTGTGTGATCCAAGTCTGCGCAGAGATGTTCTACACACCTCGTCTCCATCGAGTGGGCCCAAGCTCTCTATAGCCACCTGTTTGTGTGATCCCAGTCTGCGCAGAGGTGTTCTACACACCTTGCCTCCATCGAGTGGGCTCAAGCCCTCTATAGCCACCTGTTTGTGTGATCCGAGTCTGCGCAGAGGTGTTCTACACACCTCGTCTCCATCGAGTGGGCTCAAGCTCTCTATAGCCACCTGTTTGTGTGATCCGAGTCTGCGCAGAGGTGTTCTACACACCTCGTCTCCATCGAGTGGGCTCCAGCTCTCTATAGCCACCTGTTTGTGCGATCCGAGTCTGCGCAGGGGTGTTCTACACACCTCGTCTCCATCGAGTGGGCTCAAGCTCTCTATAGCCACCTGTTTGTGTGATCCGAGTCTGCGCAGAGGTGGTCAACACACCTCGTCTTCATCGAGTGGGCTCCAGCTCTCTATAGCCACCTGTTTGTGTGATCCAAGTCTGCGCAGAGATGTTCTACACACCTCGTCTCCATCGAGTGGGCCCAAGCTCTCTATAGCCACCTGTTTGTGTGATCCCAGTCTGCGCAGAGGTGTTCTACACACCTTGCCTCCATCGAGTGGGCTCAAGCCCTCTATAGCCACCTGTTTGTGTGATCCGAGTCTGCGCAGAGGTGTTCTACACACCTCGTCTCCATCGAGTGGGCTCAAGCTCTCTATAGCCACCTGTTTGTGTGATCCGAGTCTGCGCAGAGGTGTTCTACACACCTCGTCTCCATCGAGTGGGCTCAAGCTCTCTATAGCCACATGTTTGTGTGATCCGAGTCTGCGCAGAGGTGTTCTACACACCTCGTCTCCATCGAGTGGGCTCCAGCTCTCTATAGCCACCTGTTTGTGCGATCCGAGTCTGCGCAGAGGTGTTCTACACACCTCGTCTCCATCGAGTGGGCTCAAGCTCTCTATAGCCACCTGTTTGTGTGATCCGAGTCTGCGCAGAGGTGTTCTACACACCTCGTCTCCATCGAGTGGGCTCAAGCTCTCTATAGCCACCTGTTTGTGTGATCCGAGTCTGCGCAGAGGTGTTCTACACACCTCGTCTCCATCGAGTGGGCTCAAGCTCTCTATAGCCACCTGTTTGTGTGATCCGAGTCTGCGCAGAGGTGTTCTACACACCTCGTCTCCATCGAGTGGGCTCAAGCTCTCTATAGCCACCTGTTTGTGTGATCCGAGTCTGCGCAGAGGTGTCCTACACACCTCGTGTCCATCGAGTGGGCTCAAGCCCTCTATAGCCACCTGTCTGTGTGATCCGAGTCTGCGCAGAGTTGTTCTACACACCTCGTTTCCATCGAGTGGGCCAAGCTCTGTATAGCCACATGTTTGTGTGATCCGAGTCTGCGCAGAGGTGTACTACACACCTCATGTCCATCGAGTGGGCTCAAGCTCTCTATAGCCACCAGTTCGTGTGATCCGAGTCTGCGCAGAGGTGTTCTACACACCTCGTCTCCATCGAGTGGGCTCAAGCTCTCTATAGCCACCTGTTTGTGTGATCCGTGTCTGCGCAGAGGTGTACTACACACCTCGTGTCCATCGAGTGGGCTCCAGCTCTCTATAGCCACCTGTCTGTATGATCCGAGTCTGCGCAGAGGTGTTCTACACACCTCGTCTCCATCGAGTGGGCTCAAGCTCTCTATAGCCACCTGTGTGTGTGATCCGAGTCTGCGCAGAGGTGTTCTACACACCTCGTCTCCATCGAGTGGGCTCAAGCTCTCTATAGCCACCTGTCTGTGTGATCCGAGTCTGCGCAGAGGTGTTCTACACACCTCGTCTCCATCGAGTGGGCTCAAGCTCTCTACAGCCACCTGTCTGTGTGATCCGAGTCTGCGCAGAGGTGTTCTACACACCTCGTCTCCATCGAGTGGGCTCAAGCTCTCTACAGCCACCTGTCTGTGTGATCCGAGTCTGCGCAGAGGTGTTCTACACACCTCGTCTCCATCGAGTGGGCTCAAGCTCTCTATAGCCACCTGTTTGTGTGATCCGAGTCTGCGCAGAGGTGTTCTACACACCTTGTCTCCATCGAGTGGGCTCAAGCTCTCTATAGCCACCTGTTTGTGTGATCCGAGTCTGCGCAGAGGTGATCTACACACCTCGTCTCCATCGAGCGGGCTCAAGCTCTCTATAGCCACCTGTCTGTGTGATCGGAGTCTGCGCAGAGGTGTTCTACACACCTCGTCTCCATCGAGTGGGCTCTAGCTCTCTATAGCCACCTGTTTGTGTGATCGGAGTCTGCGCAGAGGTGTTCTAAACACCTCGTCTCCATCGAGTGGGCTCAAGCTCTCTATAGCCACCTGTTTGTGTGATCCGAGTCTGCGCAGAGGTGATCTACACACCTCGTCTCCATCGAGCGGGCTCAAGCTCTCTATAGCCACCTGTCTGTGTGATCCGAGTCTGTGCAGAGGTGTTCTACACACCTCGTCTCCATCGAGTGGGCTCAAGCTCTCTATAGCCACCTGTTTGTGTGATCTGAGTCTGCGCAGAGGAGTTCTACACACCTCGTCTCCATCGAGTGGGCTCGAGCTCTCTATAGCCACCTGTTTGTGTGATCCAAGTCTGCGCAGAGGTGTTCTACACACCTTGTCTCCATCGAGTGGGCTCCAGCTCTCTATAGCCACATGTCTGTGTGATCCGAGTCTGCGCAGAGGTGTTCTACACACCTCGTCTCCATCGAGTGGGCTCAAGCTCTCTATAGCCATCTGTTTGTGTGATCCGAGTCTGCGCAGAGGTGTTCTACACACCTCGTCTCCATCGAGTGGGCTCCAGCTCTCTATAGTCGCCTGTTTGTGTGATCCGAGTCTGCGCAGAGGTGTTCTACACACCAAGTTTCCATCGAGTGGGCTCAAGCTCTCTATAGCCAGCTTTCTGTGTGATCCGAGTCTACGCAGAGGTGTTCTACACACCTCGTCTCCATCGAGTGGGCTCAAGCTCTCTATAGCCACCTGTTTGTGTGATCTGATTCTGCGCAGAGGTGTTCTACACACCTCGTCTCCATCGAGTGGGCTCGAGCTCTCTATAGCCACCTGTTTGTGTGATCCAAGTCTGCGCAGAGGTGTTCTACACACCTTGTCTCCATCGAGTGGGCTCCAGCTCTCTATAGCCACCTGTTTGTGTGATCCGAGTCTGCGCAGAGGTGTTCTACACAACAAGTTTCCATCGAGTGGGCTCAAGCTCTCTATAGCCAGCTTTCTGTGTGATCCGAGTCTACGCAGAGGTGTTCTACACACCTCGTCTCCATCGAGTGGGCTCAAGCTCTCTATAGCCACCTGTTTGTGTGATCCGAGTCTGCGCAGAGGTATTCTACACACCTCGTCTCCATCGAGTGGGCTCAAGCTCTCTATAGCCACCTGTTTGTGTGATCCGAGTCTGCGCAGAGGTGTTCTACACACCTCGTCTCCATCGAGTGGGCTCAAGCTCTCTATAGCCAGCTTTCTGTGTGATCCGAGTCTACGCAGAGGTGTTCTACAAACCTCGTCTCCATCGAGTGGGCTCGAGCTCTCTATAGCCACCTGTTTGTGTGATCTGAGTCTGCGCAGAGGTGTTCTACACACCTCGTCTCCATCGAGTGGGCTCAAGCTCTCTATAGCCAGCTTTCTGTGTGATCCGAGTCTACGCAGAGGTGTTCTACACTCCTCGTCTCCATCGAGTGGGCTCAAGCTCTCTATAGCCATCTGTTTGTGTGATCCGAGTCTGCGCAGAGGTGTTCTACACACCTCGTCTCCATCGAGTGGGCTCCAGCTCTCTATAGTCGCCTGTTTGTGTGATCCGAGTCTGCGCAGAGGTGTTCTACACACCAAGTTTCCATCGAGTGGGCTCAAGCTCTCTATAGCCAGCTTTCTGTGTGATCCGAGTCTACGCAGAGGTGTTCTACACACCTCGTCTCCATCGAGTGGGCTCAAGCTCTCTATAGCCACCTGTTTGTGTGATCTGATTCTGCGCAGAGGTGTTCTACACACCTCGTCTCCATCGAGTGGGCTCGAGCTCTCTATAGCCACCTGTTTGTGTGATCCAAGTCTGCGCAGAGGTGTTCTACACACCTTGTCTCCATCGAGTGGGCTCCAGCTCTCTATAGCCACCTGTTTGTGTGATCCGAGTCTGCGCAGAGGTGTTCTACACAACAAGTTCCCATCGAGTGGGCTCAAGCTCTCTATAGCCAGCTTTCTGTGTGATCCGAGTCTACGCAGAGGTGTTCTACACACCTCGTCTCCATCGAGTGGGCTCAAGCTCTCTATAGCCACCTGTTTGTGTGATCCGAGTCTGCGCAGAGGTATTCTACACACCTCGTCTCCATCGAGTGGGCTCAAGCTCTCTATAGCCACCTGTTTGTGTGATCCGAGTCTGCGCAGAGGTGTTCTACACACCTCGTCTCCATCGAGTGGGCTCGAGCTCTCTATAGCCACCTGTTTGTGTGATCCGAGTCTGCGCAGAGGTGTTCTACACACCTCGTCTCCATCGAGTGGGCTCAAGCTCTCTATAGCCACCTGTTCGTGTGATCCGAGTCTGCGCAGAGGTGTTCTACACACCTCGTCTCCATGGAGTGGGCTCAAGCTCTCTATAGCCACCTGTCTGTGTGATCCGAGTCTGCGCAGAGGTGTTCTACACACCTCGTCTCCATCGAGTGGGCTCCAGCTCTCTATAGCCACCTGTCTGTGTGATCCGAGTCTGCGCAGAGGTGTTCTACACACCTCGTCTCCATCGAGTGGGCTCCAGCTCTCTATAGCCACCTGTTTGTGTGATCCGAGTCTGCGCAGAGGTGTTCTCCACACCTCGTCTCCATCGAGTGGGCTCCAGCTCTTCATAGCCACCTGTTTGTGTGATCCGAGTCTGCGCAGAGGTGTTCTCCACACCTCGTCTCCATCGAGTGGGCTCAAGCTCTCTATAGCCACCTGTTCGTTTGATCCGAGTCTGCGCAGAGGTGTTCTACACACCTCGTCTCCATCGAGTGGGCTCCAGCTCTCTATAGCCACCTGTCTGTGTGATCCGAGTCTGCGCAGAGGTGTTCTACACACCTCGTCTCCATCGAGTGGGCTCAAGCTCTCTATAGCCACCTGTTTGTGTGATCCGAGTCTGCGCAGAGGTGTTCTACACACCTCGTCTCCATCGAGTGGGCTCAAGCTCTCTATAGCCACCTGTTTGTGTGATCCGAGTCTGCGCAGAGGTGTTCTACACACCTCGTCTCCATCGAGTGGGCTCAAGCTCTCTATAGCCACCTGTTTGTGTGATCCGAGTCTGCGCAGAGGTGTTCTACACACCTCGTCTCCATCGAGTGTGCTCAAGCTCTCTATAGCCACCTGTCTGTGTGATCCGAGTCTGCGCAGAGGTGTTCTACACACCTCGTCTCCATCGAGTGGGCTCAAGCTCTCTATAGCCACCTGTTTGTGTGATCCGAGTCTGCGCAGAGGTGTTCTACACACCTCGTCTCCATCGAGTGGGCTCAAGCTCTCTACAGCCACCTGTTTGTGTGATCTGATTCTGCGCAGAGGTGTTCTACACACCTCGTCTCCATCGAGTGGGCTCAAGCTCTTTATAGCCAGCTGCTTGTGTGATCCGAGTCTGCGCAGAGGTGTTCTACACACCTCGTCTCCATCGAGTGGGCTCAAGCTCTCTATAGCCACCTGTTTGTGTGATCCGAGTCTGCGCAGAGGTGTTCTACACACCTCGTCTCCATCGAGTGGGCTCCAGCTCTCTATGGCCACCTGTTTGTGATCCGAGTTCGTGCAGAGGTGTTCTACACACCTCGTCTCCATCGAGTGGGCCCCAGCTCTCTATAGCCACCTGTTTGTGTGATCCGAGTCTGCGCAGAGGTGTTCTACACACCTTGTCTCCATCGAGTGGGCTCAAGCTCTCTACAGCCACCTGTTTGTGTGATCCAAGTCTGCGCAGAGGTGTTCTTCACACCTTGTCTCCATCGAGTGGGCTCCAGCTCTCTATGGCCACCTGTTTGTGATCCGAGTTCGTGCAGAGGTGTTCTACACACCTTGTCTCCATCGAGTGGGCCCCAGCTCTCTATAGCCACCTGTTTGTGTGATCCGAGTCTGCGCAGAGGTGTTCTACACACCTTGTCTCCATCGAGTGGGCTCAAGCTCTCTATAGCCACATGTTTGTGTGATCCGAGTCTGCGCAGAGGTGTTCTACACACCTCGTCTCCATCGAGTAGGCTCAAGCTCTCCATAGCCACCTGTCTGTGTGATCCGAGTCTGCGCAGAGGTGTTCTACAAACCTCGTCTCCATCGAGTGGGCTCCAGCTCTCTATAGCCACCTGTTTGTGTGATCCGAGTCTGCGCGGAGGTGTTCTACACACCTTGTCTCCATCGAGTGGGCTCTAGCTCTCTATAGCCACCTGTTTGTGTGATCCGAGTCTGCGCAGAGGTGTTCTACACACCTTGTCTCCATCGAGTTGGCTCCAGCTCTCTATAGCCACCTGTTTGTGTGATACGAGTCTGCGCAGAGGTGTTCTACACACCTCGTCTCCATCGAGTGTACTCTAGCTCTCTATAGCCACCTGTCTGTGTGATCCGAGTCTGCGCAGAGGTGTTCTACACACCTCGTCTCCATCGAGTGGGCTCAAGCCCTCTATAGCCACCTGTTTGTGTGATCCGAGTCTGCGCAGAGGTGTTCTACACACCTCGTCTCCATCGAGTGGGCTCAAGCTCTCTATAGCCACCTGTTTGTGTGATCCGAGTCTGCGCAGAGGTGTTCTACACACCTCGTCTCCATCGAGTGGGCTCAAGCTCTCTATAGCCACATGTTTGTGTGATCCGAGTCTGCGCAGAGGTGTTCTACACACCTCGTCTCCATCGAGTGGGCTCCAGCTCTCTATAGCCACCTGTTTGTGCGATCCGAGTCTGCGCAGAGGTGTTCTACACACCTCGTCTCCATCGAGTGGGCTCAAGCTCTCTATAGCCACCTGTTTGTGTGATCCGAGTCTGCGCAGAGGTGTTCTACACACCTCGTCTCCATCGAGTGGGCTCAAGCTCTCTATAGCCACCTGTTTGTGTGATCCGAGTCTGCGCAGAGGTGTTCTACACACCTCGTCTCCATCGAGTGGGCTCAAGCTCTCTATAGCCACCTGTTTGTGTGATCCGAGTCTGCGCAGAGGTGTTCTACACACCTCGTCTCCATCGAGTGGGCTCAAGCTCTCTATAGCCACCTGTTTGTGTGATCCGAGTCTGCGCAGAGGTGTCCTACACACCTCGTGTCCATCGAGTGGGCTCAAGCCCTCTATAGCCACCTGTCTGTGTGATCCGAGTCTGCGCAGAGTTGTTCTACACACCTCGTTTCCATCGAGTGGGCCAAGCTCTGTATAGCCACATGTTTGTGTGATCCGAGTCTGCGCAGAGGTGTACTACACACCTCATGTCCATCGAGTGGGCTCAAGCTCTCTATAGCCACCAGTTCGTGTGATCCGAGTCTGCGCAGAGGTGTTCTACACACCTCGTCTCCATCGAGTGGGCTCAAGCTCTCTATAGCCACCTGTTTGTGTGATCCGTGTCTGCGCAGAGGTGTACTACACACCTCGTGTCCATCGAGTGGGCTCCAGCTCTCTATAGCCACCTGTCTGTATGATCCGAGTCTGCGCAGAGGTGTTCTACACACCTCGTCTCCATCGAGTGGGCTCAAGCTCTCTATAGCCACCTGTGTGTGTGATCCGAGTCTGCGCAGAGGTGTTCTACACACCTCGTCTCCATCGAGTGGGCTCAAGCTCTCTATAGCCACCTGTCTGTGTGATCCGAGTCTGCGCAGAGGTGTTCTACACACCTCGTCTCCATCGAGTGGGCTCAAGCTCTCTACAGCCACCTGTCTGTGTGATCCGAGTCTGCGCAGAGGTGTTCTACACACCTCGTCTCCATCGAGTGGGCTCAAGCTCTCTACAGCCACCTGTCTGTGTGATCCGAGTCTGCGCAGAGGTGTTCTACACACCTCGTCTCCATCGAGTGGGCTCAAGCTCTCTATAGCCACCTGTTTGTGTGATCCGAGTCTGCGCAGAGGTGTTCTACACACCTTGTCTCCATCGAGTGGGCTCAAGCTCTCTATAGCCACCTGTTTGTGTGATCCGAGTCTGCGCAGAGGTGATCTACACACCTCGTCTCCATCGAGCGGGCTCAAGCTCTCTATAGCCACCTGTCTGTGTGATCGGAGTCTGCGCAGAGGTGTTCTACACACCTCGTCTCCATCGAGTGGGCTCTAGCTCTCTATAGCCACCTGTTTGTGTGATCGGAGTCTGCGCAGAGGTGTTCTAAACACCTCGTCTCCATCGAGTGGGCTCAAGCTCTCTATAGCCACCTGTTTGTGTGATCCGAGTCTGCGCAGAGGTGATCTACACACCTCGTCTCCATCGAGCGGGCTCAAGCTCTCTATAGCCACCTGTCTGTGTGATCCGAGTCTGTGCAGAGGTGTTCTACACACCTCGTCTCCATCGAGTGGGCTCAAGCTCTCTATAGCCACCTGTTTGTGTGATCTGAGTCTGCGCAGAGGAGTTCTACACACCTCGTCTCCATCGAGTGGGCTCGAGCTCTCTATAGCCACCTGTTTGTGTGATCCAAGTCTGCGCAGAGGTGTTCTACACACCTTGTCTCCATCGAGTGGGCTCCAGCTCTCTATAGCCACATGTCTGTGTGATCCGAGTCTGCGCAGAGGTGTTCTACACACCTCGTCTCCATCGAGTGGGCTCAAGCTCTCTATAGCCATCTGTTTGTGTGATCCGAGTCTGCGCAGAGGTGTTCTACACACCTCGTCTCCATCGAGTGGGCTCCAGCTCTCTATAGTCGCCTGTTTGTGTGATCCGAGTCTGCGCAGAGGTGTTCTACACACCAAGTTTCCATCGAGTGGGCTCAAGCTCTCTATAGCCAGCTTTCTGTGTGATCCGAGTCTACGCAGAGGTGTTCTACACACCTCGTCTCCATCGAGTGGGCTCAAGCTCTCTATAGCCACCTGTTTGTGTGATCTGATTCTGCGCAGAGGTGTTCTACACACCTCGTCTCCATCGAGTGGGCTCGAGCTCTCTATAGCCACCTGTTTGTGTGATCCAAGTCTGCGCAGAGGTGTTCTACACACCTTGTCTCCATCGAGTGGGCTCCAGCTCTCTATAGCCACCTGTTTGTGTGATCCGAGTCTGCGCAGAGGTGTTCTACACAACAAGTTTCCATCGAGTGGGCTCAAGCTCTCTATAGCCAGCTTTCTGTGTGATCCGAGTCTACGCAGAGGTGTTCTACACACCTCGTCTCCATCGAGTGGGCTCAAGCTCTCTATAGCCACCTGTTTGTGTGATCCGAGTCTGCGCAGAGGTATTCTACACACCTCGTCTCCATCGAGTGGGCTCAAGCTCTCTATAGCCACCTGTTTGTGTGATCCGAGTCTGCGCAGAGGTGTTCTACACACCTCGTCTCCATCGAGTGGGCTCAAGCTCTCTATAGCCAGCTTTCTGTGTGATCCGAGTCTACGCAGAGGTGTTCTACAAACCTCGTCTCCATCGAGTGGGCTCGAGCTCTCTATAGCCACCTGTTTGTGTGATCTGAGTCTGCGCAGAGGTGTTCTACACACCTCGTCTCCATCGAGTGGGCTCAAGCTCTCTATAGCCAGCTTTCTGTGTGATCCGAGTCTACGCAGAGGTGTTCTACACTCCTCGTCTCCATCGAGTGGGCTCAAGCTCTCTATAGCCATCTGTTTGTGTGATCCGAGTCTGCGCAGAGGTGTTCTACACACCTCGTCTCCATCGAGTGGGCTCCAGCTCTCTATAGTCGCCTGTTTGTGTGATCCGAGTCTGCGCAGAGGTGTTCTACACACCAAGTTTCCATCGAGTGGGCTCAAGCTCTCTATAGCCAGCTTTCTGTGTGATCCGAGTCTACGCAGAGGTGTTCTACACACCTCGTCTCCATCGAGTGGGCTCAAGCTCTCTATAGCCACCTGTTTGTGTGATCTGATTCTGCGCAGAGGTGTTCTACACACCTCGTCTCCATCGAGTGGGCTCGAGCTCTCTATAGCCACCTGTTTGTGTGATCCAAGTCTGCGCAGAGGTGTTCTACACACCTTGTCTCCATCGAGTGGGCTCCAGCTCTCTATAGCCACCTGTTTGTGTGATCCGAGTCTGCGCAGAGGTGTTCTACACAACAAGTTCCCATCGAGTGGGCTCAAGCTCTCTATAGCCAGCTTTCTGTGTGATCCGAGTCTACGCAGAGGTGTTCTACACACCTCGTCTCCATCGAGTGGGCTCAAGCTCTCTATAGCCACCTGTTTGTGTGATCCGAGTCTGCGCAGAGGTATTCTACACACCTCGTCTCCATCGAGTGGGCTCAAGCTCTCTATAGCCACCTGTTTGTGTGATCCGAGTCTGCGCAGAGGTGTTCTACACACCTCGTCTCCATCGAGTGGGCTCGAGCTCTCTATAGCCACCTGTTTGTGTGATCCGAGTCTGCGCAGAGGTGTTCTACACACCTCGTCTCCATCGAGTGGGCTCAAGCTCTCTATAGCCACCTGTTCGTGTGATCCGAGTCTGCGCAGAGGTGTTCTACACACCTCGTCTCCATGGAGTGGGCTCAAGCTCTCTATAGCCACCTGTCTGTGTGATCCGAGTCTGCGCAGAGGTGTTCTACACACCTCGTCTCCATCGAGTGGGCTCCAGCTCTCTATAGCCACCTGTCTGTGTGATCCGAGTCTGCGCAGAGGTGTTCTACACACCTCGTCTCCATCGAGTGGGCTCCAGCTCTCTATAGCCACCTGTTTGTGTGATCCGAGTCTGCGCAGAGGTGTTCTCCACACCTCGTCTCCATCGAGTGGGCTCCAGCTCTTCATAGCCACCTGTTTGTGTGATCCGAGTCTGCGCAGAGGTGTTCTCCACACCTCGTCTCCATCGAGTGGGCTCAAGCTCTCTATAGCCACCTGTTCGTTTGATCCGAGTCTGCGCAGAGGTGTTCTACACACCTCGTCTCCATCGAGTGGGCTCCAGCTCTCTATAGCCACCTGTCTGTGTGATCCGAGTCTGCGCAGAGGTGTTCTACACACCTCGTCTCCATCGAGTGGGCTCAAGCTCTCTATAGCCACCTGTTTGTGTGATCCGAGTCTGCGCAGAGGTGTTCTACACACCTCGTCTCCATCGAGTGGGCTCAAGCTCTCTATAGCCACCTGTTTGTGTGATCCGAGTCTGCGCAGAGGTGTTCTACACACCTCGTCTCCATCGAGTGGGCTCAAGCTCTCTATAGCCACCTGTTTGTGTGATCCGAGTCTGCGCAGAGGTGTTCTACACACCTCGTCTCCATCGAGTGTGCTCAAGCTCTCTATAGCCACCTGTCTGTGTGATCCGAGTCTGCGCAGAGGTGTTCTACACACCTCGTCTCCATCGAGTGGGCTCAAGCTCTCTATAGCCACCTGTTTGTGTGATCCGAGTCTGCGCAGAGGTGTTCTACACACCTCGTCTCCATCGAGTGGGCTCAAGCTCTCTACAGCCACCTGTTTGTGTGATCTGATTCTGCGCAGAGGTGTTCTACACACCTCGTCTCCATCGAGTGGGCTCAAGCTCTTTATAGCCAGCTGCTTGTGTGATCCGAGTCTGCGCAGAGGTGTTCTACACACCTCGTCTCCATCGAGTGGGCTCAAGCTCTCTATAGCCACCTGTTTGTGTGATCCGAGTCTGCGCAGAGGTGTTCTACACACCTCGTCTCCATCGAGTGGGCTCCAGCTCTCTATGGCCACCTGTTTGTGATCCGAGTTCGTGCAGAGGTGTTCTACACACCTCGTCTCCATCGAGTGGGCCCCAGCTCTCTATAGCCACCTGTTTGTGTGATCCGAGTCTGCGCAGAGGTGTTCTACACACCTTGTCTCCATCGAGTGGGCTCAAGCTCTCTACAGCCACCTGTTTGTGTGATCCAAGTCTGCGCAGAGGTGTTCTTCACACCTTGTCTCCATCGAGTGGGCTCCAGCTCTCTATGGCCACCTGTTTGTGATCCGAGTTCGTGCAGAGGTGTTCTACACACCTTGTCTCCATCGAGTGGGCCCCAGCTCTCTATAGCCACCTGTTTGTGTGATCCGAGTCTGCGCAGAGGTGTTCTACACACCTTGTCTCCATCGAGTGGGCTCAAGCTCTCTATAGCCACATGTTTGTGTGATCCGAGTCTGCGCAGAGGTGTTCTACACACCTCGTCTCCATCGAGTAGGCTCAAGCTCTCCATAGCCACCTGTCTGTGTGATCCGAGTCTGCGCAGAGGTGTTCTACAAACCTCGTCTCCATCGAGTGGGCTCCAGCTCTCTATAGCCACCTGTTTGTGTGATCCGAGTCTGCGCGGAGGTGTTCTACACACCTTGTCTCCATCGAGTGGGCTCTAGCTCTCTATAGCCACCTGTTTGTGTGATCCGAGTCTGCGCAGAGGTGTTCTACACACCTTGTCTCCATCGAGTTGGCTCCAGCTCTCTATAGCCACCTGTTTGTGTGATACGAGTCTGCGCAGAGGTGTTCTACACACCTCGTCTCCATCGAGTGTACTCTAGCTCTCTATAGCCACCTGTCTGTGTGATCCGAGTCTGCGCAGAGGTGTTCTACACACCTCGTCTCCATCGAGTGGGCTCCAGCTCTCTATAGCCACCTGTCTGTGTGATCCGAGTCTGCGCAGAGGTGTTCTACACACCTCGTCTCCATCGAGTGGGCTCAAGCTCTCTATAGCCACCTGTCTGTGTGATCCGAGTCTGCGCAGAGGTGTTCTACACACCTCGTCTCCATCGAGTGGGCTCAAGCTCTCTATAGCCACCTGTCTGTGTGATCCGAGTCTGCGCAGAGGTGTTCTACACACCTCGTCTCCATCGAGTGGGCTCCAGCTCTCTATAGCCACCTGTCTGTGTGATCCGAGTCTGCGCAGAGGTATTCTACACACCTCGTCTCCATCGAGTGGGCTCAAGCTCCCTATAGCCACCTGTCTGTGTGATCCGAGTCTGCGCAGAGGTGTTCTACACACCTCGTCTCCATCGAGTGGGCTCAAGCTCTCTATAGCCACCTGTTAGTGTGATCCGAGTCTGCGCAGAGGTGTTCTACACACCTCGTCTCCATCGAGTGGGCTCAAGCTCTTCATAGCCACCTGTTTGTGTGATCCGAGTCTGCGCAGAGGTGTTCTACACACCTCGTCTCCATCCAGTGGGCTCAAGCTCTCTATAGCCACCTGTTTGTGTGATCCGAGTCTGCGCAGAGGTGCTCTACGCACGTTGTCTCCATCGAGTGGGCTCCAGCTCTCTATAGCCACCTGTCTGTGTGATCCGAGTCTGCGCAGAGGTGTTCTACACACCTCGTCTCCATCGAGTAGGCTCAAGCTCTCTATAGCCACCTGTTTGTGTGATCCGAGTCAGCGCAGAGGTGCTCTACGCACGTTGTCTCCATCGAGTGGGCTCCAGCTCTCTATAGCCACCTGTCTGTGTGATCCGAGTCTGCGCAGAGGTGTTCTACGCACCTCGTCTCCATCGAGTGGGCTCAAGCTCTTCATAGCCACCTGTTTGTGTGATCCGAGTCTGCGCAGAGGTGTTCTATACACCTCGTCCCCATGGAGTGGGCTCAAGCTCTCTATAGCCACCTGTTTGTGTGATCCGAGTCTGCGCAAAGGTGTTCCACACACCTCGTCACCATCGAGTGGGCTAAAGCTCTATATAGCCACCTGTTTCTGTGATCCGAGTCTGCGCAGAGGTGCTCTACGCACCTTGTCTCCATCGAGTGGGCTCAAGCTCTCTATAGCCACCTGTTTGTGTGATCCGAGTCTGCGCAGAGGTGTTCTACACACCTCGTCTCCATCGAGTGGACTCAAGCTCTCTATAGCCACCTGTTTGTGTGATCCGAGTCTGCGCAGAGGTGTTCTACACACCTCGTCTCCATCGGGTGGGCTCAAGCTCTTCATAGCCACCTGTTTGTGTGATCCGAGTCTGCGCAGAGGTGTTCTACGCACCTCGTCTCCATCGAGTGGGCTCAAGCTCTTCATAGCCACCTGTCTGTGTGATCCTAGTCTGCGCAGAGGTGTTCTATACACCTCGTCCCCATGGAGTGGGCTCAAGCTCTCTAGCCACCTGTTTGTGTGATCCGAGTCTGCACAGAGGTGTTCTACACACCTCGTCTCCATCGAGTGGGCTCAAGCTCCCTATAGCCACCTGTTTGTGTGATCCGAGTCTGCGCAGAGGGGTTCTACACACCTCGTCTCCATCGAGTGGGCTCGAGCTCTCTATAGCCACCTGTCCGTGTGATCCGAGTCTGCGCAGAGGTGTTCTACACACCTCGTCTCCATCGAGTGGGCTCGAGCTCTCTTTAGCCACCTGTTTGTGTGATCCGAGTCTGCGCAGAGGTGTTCTTCACACCTCGTCTCCATCGAGTGGGCTCAAGCTCTCTATAGCCACCTGTCCGTGTGATCCGAGTCTGCGCAGAGGTGTTCTACACACCTCGTCTCCATCGAGTGGGCTCAAGCTCTCTATAGCCACCTGTTTGTGTGATCCGAGTCTGCGCAGAGGTGTTCTACACAACTCGTCTCCATCGAGTGGGCTCAAGCTCTCTAAAGCCACCTGTTTGTGTGATCTGAGTCTGCGCAAAGGTGTTCTACACACCTCGTCTCCATCGAGTGGGCTCAAGCCCTCTATAGCCACCTGTTTGTGTGATCCGAGTCTGCGCAGAGGTTTTCTACACACCTCGTCTCCATCGAGTGGGCTCAAGCTCTCTATAGCCACCTGTTTGTGTGATCCGAGTCTGCGCAGAGGTGTTCTACACACCTCGTCTCCATCGAGTGGGCTCAAGCTCTCTATAGCCACCTGTCTGTGTGATCCGAGTCTGCGCAGAGGTGTTCTACACACCTTGTCTCCATCGAGTTGGCTCCAGCTCTCTATAGCCACCTGTTTGTGTGATCTGAGTCTGCGCAGAGGTGTTCTTCACACCTCGTCTCCATCGAGTGGGCTCAAGCTCTTTATAGCCACCTGTTTGTGTGATCCGAGTCTGCGCAGAGGTGTTCTACACACCTCGTCTCCATCGAGTGGACTCAAGCTCTCTATCGCCACCTGTTTGTGTGATACGAGTCTGCGCAGAGGTGTTCTACACACCTCGTCTCCATCGAGTGGGCTCAAGCCCTCTATAGCCACCTGTTTGTGTGATCCGAGTCAGCGCAGAGGTGTTCTACACACCTCGTCTCCATCGAGTGGGCTCCAGCTCTCTATAGCCACCTGTTTGTGTGATCCGAGTCTGCGCAGAGGTGTTCTACACACCTCGTCTCCATCGAGTGGGCTCAAGCTCTCTATAGCCACCTGTTTGTGTGATCCGAGTCTGCGCAGAGGTGTTCTACACACCTCGTCTCCATCGAGTGGGCTCCAGCTCTCTATAGCCACCTGTTTGTGTGATCCGAGTCTGCGCAGAGGTGTTCTACACACCTCGTCTCCATCGAGTGGGCTCAAGCTCTCTAGCCACCTGTTTGTGTGATCCGAGTCTGCACAGAAGTGTTCTACACACCTCGTCTCCATCGAGTGGGCTCAAGCTCTCTATAGCCACCTGTTTGTGTGATCCGAGTCTGCGCAGAGGGGTTCTACACACCTCGTCTCTATCGAGTGGGCTCAAGCTCTCTATAGCCGCCTGTTAGTGTGATCCGAGTCTGCGCAGAGGTTTTCTACACACCTCGTCTCCATCGAGTGGGCTCAAGCTCTCTATAGCCGCCTGTCCGTGTGATCCGAGTCTGCGCAGAGGTGTTCTACACACCTCGTCTCCATCGAGTGGGCTCAAGCTCCCTATAGCCACCTGTCTGTGTGATCCGAGTCTGCGCAGAAGTGTTCTACACACCTCGTCTCCATCGAGTGGGCTCAAGCTCTCTATAGCCACCTGTCTGTGTGATCCGAGTCTGCGCAGAGGTGTTCTACACACCTCGTCTCCATCGAGTGGGCTCTAGCTCTCTATAGCCACCTGTTTGTGTGATCCGAGTCTGCGCAGAGGTGTTCTACACACCTCGTCTCTATCGAGTGGTCTCAAGCTCTCTATAGCCACCTGTTTGTGTGATCCGAGTTTGCGCAGAGGTGTTCTACACACCTCGTCTCCATCGAGTGGGCTCAAGCTCTCTATAGCCACCTGTCTGTGTGATCCGAGTCTGCGCAGAGGTGTTCTACACACCTCGTCTCCATCGAGTGGGCTCAAGCTCTCTATAGCCACCTATCTTTGTGATCCGAGTCTGCGCAGAGGTGTTCTACACACCTCGTCTCCATCGAGTGGGCTCAAGCTCCCTATAGCCACCTGTCTGTGTGATCCGAGTCTGCGCAGAAGTGTTCTACACACCTCGTCTCCATCGAGTGGGCTCAAGCTCTCTATAGCCACCTGTCCGTGTGATCCGAGTCTGCGCAGAGGTATTCTACACACCTCGTCTCCATCGAGTGGGCTCTAGCTCTCTATAGCCACCTGTTTGTGTGATCCGAGTCTGCGCAGAGGTTTTCTACACACCTCGTCTCCATCGAGTGGGCTCTAGCTCTCTATAGCCACCTGTCTGTGTGATCCGAGTCTGCGCAGAGGTGTTCTACGCACCTCGTCTCCATCGAGTGGTCTCAAGCCCTCTATAGCCACCTGTTTGTGTGATCCGAGTCAGCGCAGAGGTGTTCTACACCCCTTGTCTCCATCGAGTGGGCTCAAGCTCTCTAGCCACCTGTTTGTGTGATCCGAGTCTGCACAGAGGTGTTCTACACACCTCGTCTCCATCGAGTGGGCTCAAGCTCTCTATAGCCACCTGTTTGTGTGATCCGAATCTGCGCAGAGGGGTTCTACACACCTCGTCTCTATCGAGTGGGCTCAAGCTCTCTATAGCCGCCTGTTAGTGTGATCCGAGTCTGCGCAGAGGTTTTCTACACACCTCGTCTCCATCGAGTGGGCTCAAGCTCTCTATAGCCGCCTGTCCGTGTGATCCGAGTCTGCGCAGAGGTGTTCTACACACCTCGTCTCCATCGAGTGGGCTCAAGCTCCCTATAGCCACCTGTCTGTGTGATCCGAGTCTGCGCAGAAGTGTTCTACACACCTCGTCTCCATCGAGTGGGCTCAAGCTCTCTATAGCCACCTGTCTGTGTGATCCGAGTCTGCGCAGAGGTGTTCTACACACCTCGTCTCCATCGAGTGGGCTCTAGCTCTCTATAGCCACCTGTTTGTGTGATCCGAGTCTGCGCAGAGGTGTTCTACACACCTCGTCTCTATCGAGTGGTCTCAAGCTCTCTATAGCCACCTGTTTGTGTGATCCGAGTCTGCGCAGAGGTGTTCTACACACCTCGTCTCCATCGAGTGGGCTCAAGCTCTCTATAGCCACCTGTCTGTGTGATCCGAGTCTGCGCAGAGGTGTTCTACACACCTCGTCTCCATCGAGTGGGCTCAAGCTCTCTATAGCCACCTATCTTTGTGATCCGAGTCTGCGCAGAGGTGTTCTACACACCTCGTCTCCATCGAGTGGGCTCAAGCTCCCTATAGCCACCTGTCTGTGTGATCCGAGTCTGCGCAGAAGTGTTCCACACACCCCGTCTCCATCGAGTGGGCTCAAGCTCTCTATAGCCACCTGTTTGTGTGATCCGAGTCTGCGCAGAGGTGTTCTACACACCTCGTCTCCATCGAGTAGGCTCAAGCTCTCTATAGCCACCTGTCTGTGTGATCCGAGTCTGCGCAGAGGTTTTCTACACACCTCGTCTCCATCGAGTGGGCTCAAGCTCTCTATAGCCACCTGTCTGTGTGATCCGAGTCTGCGCAGAGGTTTTCTACACACCTCGTCTCCATCGAGTGGGCTCAAGCTCTCTATAGCCACCTGTCTGTGTGATCCGAGTCTGCGCAGAGGTGTTCCACACACCTCGTCTCCATCGAGTGGGCTCCAGCTCTCTATAGTCACCTGTTTGTGTGATCCGAGTCTGCGCAGAGGTGTTCTACACACCTCGTCTCCATCGAGTGGGCTCAAGCTCTCTATAGCCACCTGTCTGTGTGATCCGAGTCTGCGCAGAGGTGTTCTACACACCTCGTCTCCATCGAGTGGGCTCCAGCTCTCTATAGCCACCTGTCTGTGTGATCCGAGTCTGCGCAGAGGTGTTCTACACACCTCGTCTCCATCGAGTGGGCTCAAGCTCTCTATAGCCACCTGTCTGTGTGATCCGAGTCTGCGCAGAGGTGTTCTACACACCCCGTCTCCATCGAGTGGGCTCAAGCTCTCTATAGCCACCTGTCTGTGTGATCCGAGTCTGCGCAGAGGTGTTCTACACACCTCGTCTCCATCGAGTGGGCTCAAGCTCTCTATAGCCACCTGTTTGTGTGATCCAAGTCTGCGCAGAGGTGTTCTACACACCTCGTCTCCATCGAGTGGGCTCAAGCTCTCTATAGCCACCTGTCTGTGTGATCCGAGTCTGCGCAGAGGTGTTCTACACACCTCGTCTCCATCGAGTGGGCTCCAGCTCTCTATAGCCACCTGTCTGTGTGATCCGAGTCTGCGCAGAGGTGTTCTACACACCTCGTCTCCATCGAGTGGGCTCCAGCTCTCTATAGCCACCTGTTTGTGTGATCCGAGTCTGCGCAGAGGTGTTCTACACACCTCGTCTCCATCGAGTGGGCTCAAGCCCTCTATAGCCACCTGTTTGTGTGATCCGAGTCTGCGCAGTGGTGTTCTACACACCTCGTCTCCATCAAGTGGGCTCAAGGTCTCTATAGCCACCTGTTTGTGTGATCCAAGTCTGCGCAGAGGTGTTCTACACACCTCGTCTCCATCGAGTGGGCTCAAGCTCTCCATAGCCACCTGTTTGTGTGATCCGAGTCTGCTCAGAGGTGTTCTACACACCTCGTCTCCATCGAGTGGGCTCTAGCTCTCTATAGCCACCTGTTTGTGTGATCGGAGTCTGCGCAGAGGTTTTCTACACACCTCGTCTCCATCGAGTGGGCTCAAGCTCTCTATAGCCACCTGTCTGTGTGATCCGAGTCTGCGCAGAGGTTTTCTACACACCTCGTCTCCATCGAGTGGGCTCAAGCTCTCTATAGCCACCTGTCTGTGTGATCCGAGTCTGCGCAGAGGTGTTCTACACACCTCGTCTCCATCGAGTGGGCTCCAGCTCTCTATAGCCACCTGTTTGTATGATCCTAGTCTGCGCAGAGGTGTTCTACACACCTCGTCTCCATCGAGTGGGCTCAAGCTCTCTATAGCCACCTGTTTGTGTGATCCGAGTCTGCGCAGAGGTGTTCTACACACCTCGTCTCCATCGAGTGGGCTTAAGCTCTCTATAGCCACCTGTCTGTGTGATCCGAGTCTGCGCAGAGGTGTTCTACACACCTCGTCTCCATCGAGTGGGCTCAAGCTCTCTATAGCCACCTGTTTATGTGATCCGAGTCTGCGCAGAGGTGTTCTACACACCTCGTCTCCATCGAGTGGGCTCAAGCTCTCTATAGCCACCTGTTTGTGTGATCCGAGTCTGCGCAGAGGTGTTCTACACACCTCGTCTCCATCGAGTGGGCTCAAGCTCTCTACAGCCACCTGTTTGTGTGATCCGAGTCTGCGCAGAGGTGTTCTACACACCTCGTCTCCATCGAGTGGGCTCAAGCTCTCTATAGCCACCTGTTTGTGTGATCCGAGTCTGCGCAGAGGTGTTCTACACACCTCGTCTCCATCGAGTGGGCTCAAGCTCTCTATAGCCACCTGTCTGTGTGATCCGAGTCTGCGCAGAGGTGTTCTACACACCTCGTCTCCATCGAGTGGGCTCAAGCTCTCTATAGCCACCTGTCTGTGTGATCCGAGTCTGCGCAGAGGTGTTCTAGACACCTTGTCTCCATCGAGTGGGCTCAAGCTCTCTATAGCCACCTGTTTGTGTGATCCGAGTCTGCGCAGAGGTGTTCTACACAACTCGTCTCCATCGAGTGGGCTTAAGCTCTCTATAGCCACCTGTGTGTGTGATCCGAGTCTGCGCAGAGGTGTTCTACACACCTCGTCTCCATCGAGTTGGCTCAAGCCCTCCATAGCCACCTGTTTGTGCGATCCGAGTCTGCGCAGAGGTGTCCTACACACCTGGTCCTCATCGAGTGGGCTCAAGCTCTCTATGGCCACCTGCTTGTGTGATCCGAGTTTGCGCAGAGGTGTTCTACGCACCTCATCTCCATCGAGTGAGCTCCAGCTCTATATAGCCACCTGTTTGTGTGATCCGAGTCTGCGCAGAGGTGTTCTACACACCTCGTCTCCATCGAGTGGGCTCAAGCTCACTATGGCCACCTGCTTGTGTGATCCGAGTTTGCGCAGAGGTGTTCTACGCACCTCGTCTCCATCGAGTGGGCTCAAGCTCTCTATAGCCACCTGTTTGTGTGATCCGAGTCTGCGCAGAGGTGTTCTACGCACCTCGTCTCCATCGAGTGGGCTCAAGCTCTCTATAGCCACCTGTCTGTGTGATCCGAGTCTGCGCAGAGGTGTTCTACACACCTCGTCTCCATCGAGTGGTCTCAAGCTCTCTATAGCCACCTGTTTGTGTGATCCGAGTCTGCGCAGAGGTGTTCTACACACCTGGGCCTTCTTCGAGTGGGCTCAAGCTCTCTATGGCCACCTGCTTGTGTGATCCGAGTTTGCGCAGAGGTGTTCTACGCACCTCGTCTCCATCGAGTGGGCTCGAGCTCTCTATAGCCACCTGCTTGTGTGATCCGAATCTGCGCAGAGGTGTTCTACACACCTCGTCTACATCGAGTGGGCTCAAGCTCTCTATAGCCACCTGTTTGTGTGATCCGAGTCTGCGCAGAGGTGTTCTACACACCTAGTCTTCATCGAGTGGGCTCAAGCTCTCTATAGCCACCTGTTTGTGTGATCCGAGTCTGCGCAGAGGTGTTCTACACACCTCGTCTCCATCGAGTGGGCTCAAGCTCTCTATAGCCACCTGTCTGTGTGATCCGAGTCTGCGCAGAGGTGTTCTACAAACCTTGTATACATCGAGTGTGCTCAAGCTCTCTATAGCCACCTGTTTGTGTGATCCGAGTCTGCGCAGAGGTGTTCTACACACCTCGTCTCCATCGAGTGGGCTCCAGCTCTCTATAGCCACCTGTTTGTGTGATCCGAGTCTGCGCAGAGGAGTTCTACACACCTCGACTACATCGAATGGGTTCAAGCTCTCTATAGCCACCTGTTTGTGTAATCCGAGTCTGCTCAGAGGTGTTCTACACACCTCGTATACATCGAGTGTGCTCAAGCTCTCTATAGCCAGCTGTTTGTGTGATCCGAGTCTGCGCAGAGGAGTTCTACACACCTCGACTCCATCGAGTGGGCTCAAGCTCTCTATAGCCACCTGTTTGTGTGATCCGAGTCTGCTCAGAGGTGTTCTACACACCTCGTATACATCGAGTGTGCTCAAGCTCTCTATAGCCACCTGTTAGTGTGATCCGAGTCTGCGCAGAGGAGTTCTACACACCTCGACTCCATCGAATGGGCTCAAGCTCTCTATAGCCACCTGTTTGTGTAATCCGAGTCTGCGCAGAGGTGTTCCACACAACTCGTCTCCATCGAGTGGGCTCGAGCTCTCTATAGCCACCTGTTTGTGTGATCTGAGTCTGCGCAGAGGTGTTCTTTACACCTTGTCTCCATCGAGTGGGCTTAAGCTCTCTATAGCCACCTGTTTGTGTGATCTGAGTCTGCGCAGAGGTGTTCTACACACCTCGTCTCCATCGAGTGGGCTCAAGCTCTCTATAGCCACCTGTTTGTGTGATCCGAGTCTGCGCAGAGGTGTTCTACACACCTTGTCTCCATCGAGTGGGCTCAAGCTCTCTATAGCCACCTGTTTGTGTGATCCGAGTCTGCGCAGAGGTGTTCTACACACCTTGTCTTCATCAAGTGGGCTCAAGCTCTCTATAGCCACCTGTTTGTGTGATCCGAGTCTGCGCAGAGGTGTTCTACACACCTCGTCTCCATCGAGTGGGCTCAAGCTCTCTATAGCCACCTGTTTGTGTGATCCGAGTCTGCGCAGAGGTGTTCTACACACCTCGTCTCCATCGAGTGGGCTCCAGCTCTCTATAGCCACCTGTCTGTGTGATCCGAGTCTGCGCAGAGGTGTTCTACACACCTTGTCGCCATCGAGTGGGCTCAAGCTCTCTATAGCCACCTGTTTGTGTGATCCGAGTCTGCGCAGAGGTGTTCTACACACCTCGTCTCCATCGAGTGGGCTCAAGCTCTCTATAGCCACCTGTTTGTGTGATCCGAGTCTGCGCAGAGGTGTTCTACACACCTCGTCTCCATCGAGTGGGCTCAAGCTCTCTATAGCTACCTGTCTGTGTGATCCGAGTCTGCGCAGAGGTGTTCTACACACCTCGTCTCCATCGAGTGGGCTCAAGCTCTCTATAGCCACCTGTCCGTGTGATCCGAGTCTGCGCAGAGGTGTACTACACACCTCGTCTCCATCGAGTGGGCTCAAGCTCTCTATAGCCACCTGTTTGTGTGATCCGAGTCTGCACAGAGGTATTCTACACACCTCGTCTCCATCGAGTGGGCTCCAGCTCTCTATAGCCACCTGTTTGTGTGATCCGAGTCTGCGCAGAGGTGTTCTACACACCTCGTCTCCATCGAGTGGGCTCAAGCTCTTCATAGTCACTTGTTTGTGCGATCCGAGTCTGCGCAGAGGTGTTCTAAGCGTTCTATACACCTTGGCTCAAGCTCAAGTCTCCTCAGTATTTGACCACGTTCTAAGTGATAAGTGGAAATTGGTTCATGATTTTCTCTTTCGAGAATCTGCACTATTTTGTCCGTAGTCACCTAAGAAACCACGATCCAAGGCGGGAGATCCAGTGGTTAGCAATCGATCCAGCATTCGGGAGACCGGGCTGCGATCCACGCTGTGATGGACCAGCTTTGTACGCGTAAATCTTGGTTTGCCTCTGTCATTGTGCGGTCGATACGGGGATTAATCATTCACAGGCCACGACCGCCTCCTTGCCACTGATCGACACTCAAAAACAACCTCCGGTTTCACCCCACAATAATCGTATTCATCATCCACCGACCCTAATATGTCTCGATGTCCACAACCCCTATCCGAATCCAAGAGCAACAAGTTGAGACCCGTGATCGAGTTATTCACTATAAGAAAACGCGGGATATGCGTTGTGAGATGAGCCTAGAAGTATGGAAATCCAGGGTCAGTTCAATCCACATCCACAATGCTTGGATCACTCCGAACGATCGGAAACCCCACCTGTAACTTGTTGATATTTATAGTGCTGCAACCTGTCCCATATATACTTTGCGAAATCAATTATCTCAATATCCAATGAAATATATACTTCTATCACGTTTTCATTGTTATTTCTCATCCGATTGTTGTTGACGTTATTGACAATATCATGAATCAGGGTGTTTCCACACATTCCCGAAAATTTGAAGCTTTAAAATTATTTTTATTTTTTGAGTTTTTTCAACCGGGTTATTCTTTTGGGGATTTTCCAACGATCTCGACCTATTCTGATATGTTACTGATAGGTGGCAAGAGTTTCCAGTTGATTGCTTCTTTCCCTGACCTGTATGCTGTGTACAAAATTGGATACAACTGAGAAAACTCCATATATGCGTTGTTAGACGAGAGGAAAGTAATAGTATGTCGACTTTTTTGCCAAACTTTTCCCCACATTCGCCAATTGGGTGACATTTAAGTTAGAAGTGGGAAAAAACTACTTCGAGTGGTACCAATTTAGAATTTTTTTTTGTTTTTCTTTGAAATGGCTGACCCGATCAAGCTGAAAGTTCTTAGAAATGTGTATCAGAATGTAACTAAACTTCTTGCAGAATTTCATCTTTTTTTTCTTTAATTTTCTTTTTTTTCTGCTCTGTTATTCCTATGGGTATTTTTGAAATTCCTATAAATCATAAAAAAAGTTATCACCCGATAATGCCACAAAACTATACGGATCTGAGCTAGATGAGGAACCATGATGAAAAATAGTTTGAAGTTGATATCTCCAGCCGTTTGACCTGTGGAGAACCGACAAAAAAAGCAAGAAAGAAAACCAACGGAAAAAAAATCTAAAAACAAAAACCAATTTTTTTCAGTATGTCAAATTGAATCCTCGCTGATGCTCGTCTGATTATGCATCAGGGTGTTCTCACATTTTCATCGAAAATTTGAAGCTTCAAAATTATTTTCATTTTTCTGAGTTTTTTCAACCGGGTTATTCTTTTGGTGATTTTCCAACGATCTCAACCTGTTCTGATGTGCTACTGATATGTGGCAAGAGTTTCCAGTTGATTGCTTCTTTTCTTGACCTGTATGCTGTGTACAAAATTGGATACAACTGAGAAAACGCCATGTATGCGTTGTTAGACGAGAGGAAAGTAATAGTATGTCGCCTTTTCTGTCAAACTTTTGCCTACATTCGCCAATTGGGTGACATTCAAGTTAGAAATAGGGAAAAAACTGCTTCGAGTGTTACCAATTTAGCACATTTTATGGGTTGTTTTCGAAATGGCTCACCCGATCAAGCTGAAAGTTCTCAGAAATGTGTATCACTATATAACTCATCTCCACACAGAATTTCATCCATTTTGAGAATATTTTTTTTTCCACTGTGCTATTATAATGGGTATTTTTGTAATTTCTGAAATGCATGAGAAAGAGTTACGATTCGATATTGCCACAGAACTATACAAATCTAAGTTGGATGAGCAACCATGATGAAAAAAGTTTGAGGTTGATAGCTATAGCTGTTTGATCTGTGGAGAACCGAAAAAAAAACATGAAAACGAACACCAATTTTTTCAGTATGTCAAATTGAATTCTCGCTAAAGCTCGTCTACAAAAGGAGCCACATTTTTCTCGTTAATGGAATGGAAATCTTTGCCACGCTCATCCAGTGAACACTTTTTTTCCATTTCATCGAATCTTGATACAAAATCATTGTTCCCTAATTAGGGCTGAGGATGAAAGATAGGATCGTTTGGACGAGTCACCACAAGGGCGATCTTACCACCCCATTTTGATTATTATTAATAATAATAATAATAATAATAATAATTCATTACCAGCGACTATACATGATACAGTATGGTAAATGTTAGCATTGAGTAAAAAAAACAATATAAAAAACAACATATCATATGAATACAAGATAACAATAAAAATGCAATGAATAATACAGATAGGCGTAATAATGTCTAGTCCAGAGCCTGGCGGTAGTTAAGGAAATCTTGTACAGAGTAAAATGAGTGGACAAATAGAAATTTCTTCACCTTGAACTTGAAGAGAATACTACTAGATAGACTTGATATCAACAGGTAAGCTATTGTATAGACTAGACATGAAATAATGCGGACTTCTGGCGAACAACATTAGTCTGTGCTGTTCGACTCGCACATCGTCACGACGCCTGGTGCCATGTTGGTGAACATTGCGGTTGCATTTGAAGAGGTGAAAGTTCTCTTTCACAAAAACAACTGACTGCAGGATAAGAATGCTCGGCAGCGGTAATAACGAGCTAGTTTTAAAGAGGGGTCTGCAAGACGATCGATTTCGTGCATTCGAAAGTATTCTCACGGCTCTCTTCTGAAGCACAAACAGTCTTTGAGCGTGCGGCGAGTGTCCCCAGAAGGGGATCCCATATTGTAAATGCGAGAAAATGTGAGCGAAGTATACCATGCGTAAGACCGCAGACGAAACAACGCGGCACAAACTTCTGAGCATGTAAATACCTTTCAGGTCTTTTTTGGCTATTTCTTCAATTTGTACTGACCAATCCAACGTATCTGATATTATTCGAACCTAATGACGTATTCGAAACTAATGAACCTCAACACCAGGACTGCGCTGTCTGTGACCATAATTCTTCGCCGCAGATAAAAGTCTTTCAGTTTCCTAAACACTTGTAGTTTTGTTGATCGAAATCCCGCATGGGAAATGGATTGATAAACATGATCCATCCATTCAGGCCCATTGGGCTTTATCTCGGAGCAAGCATCATGGCAGTAGTTTGGCAAACATGGTCTGTAGATATGGTAATACACGACGGCCCGAAAGAGAAGAACTGGGAAAGTTTGTTTTCCGCTGGCAACATAAGTAACTGGCAGTCTTGGAATGTTGCCATGTGCTATGCAGCGATCTCTCGTACCGACGCGTCCACAACAAGCGTCGCGACGCCTTGAAACTCCTGGCAGTGGCGCCTGGAGACGGAGTAGGATCTTCCTGGCAGTGGTGAACGATGTCACACGGGACTGGGGAAGCGTTGAGTGACGATCGACATCTCTCAGGAAATCCGCTGGGTAAATGGTGAGAATGTATACACAGCTTGATTTTGAACCTGTCGACTCACCGCCTATACTTGAATCCCGTTTGGATGATTCCAATCGTTTTGCGAGC
>OZ023331.1:2050905-2055905 GCA_964007535.1 Brachyptera risi
TGTGAAGTAATTGAAATGGAAACACGAGTTTCATCACTATAGTGACTTACATCTGGACGATTCATATATCCGATCGTAATCATGTGGGAAGTCCGCATGCCCTGAACGAATAAGTATTCATATTTTATTTAATTGCATCATCAGCATTAATATATTTTTTTTTTAGCCCATTGTATTTGTTTCTTTCCATCGCATCTTAGATGCCAATATTGGAGGTATAGAGAGAGCATCACATACAATTACTACAAATTCACGAAACTCCACCAGATAGAGCAGTGATCCATATTACACATAATTGTCTTCATAGATTGGTACGTTTTTTCAAGATGAATGAAGGCACCATCTCCCGGCCGCAAACGAACCCTCTATGCATCCTGATATATATATATATATATATATATATATATATATATATATATATATATATATATATATATATATATATATATATATATGTATATATATATATATATATATATATATATATATATATATATATTTATATATATATATATATATATATATATATATATATTCATATATATATATATATATATATATATATATATATATATATATATATATATATATTTATATATATATATATATATATATATATATATATATATATTTATATATATATATATATATATATATATATATAAATATATATGTGCCTTCCATGTGCATGATTGGACTGACTTGCAGAATGAAAGAATATATTCCGTTCTCTATATACAGAGAGAGAGGGAGGAAGAGAGAGAGAGACAGAGAGAGAGGGAGAGAGAGACACAGAGAGAGAGAAAGGGAGAGAGAGAGAGAGATATAGAGAGAGAGGGAGAGAGAGAGAGAGAGACAGAGAGATGAAGAGAGAGAGAGAGAGAGATAGAGAGAGAGAGAGAGCGAGAGATGGTGACGCGGGCAGGCAGTAAAAGATGGACCGGAGTCTTTGTTTGAGCAGGAAATTAACCCATCTGGAGACGACTCGGGAGATGAAAGGAACGCTCCCGTAAGTCGTGAGGGAAGAGCTGGATGATGTTCTGATATTGAGCCAGGCTGGAATAACAAGCCTGGAGGCCGAGAGTTAATCATCATCATCGGTGAGTCGCAATGATGAGAAGTTTCCGAGATCCATATAATAGTTCCAGTTGTATCTCTTTATCCAGGATATTCCCTGTCCCACGGTCCCTTGATCCTGGAAGACCGGATGTGGTTTCCTTGAAATGCATCTGACCATGATTCTTGGGTGGCCTGACCTCGACTTCTCAAAATATGCTAAGTTATTTCAGGCCCTGAAACCATTTCGAATATTTCTGTTGAAACAATGGAAAAGTAGGAAAAGCTGAATGGTGATATATTTTGTATGATGCAATGAAGCTAATAGATGTTGAGTTGCTCGTGCTCGAAACACGTCATGAATCAGGGCTATTCTGTAACTCGGAATCATGAACAATTCCGTTCTCTCTCAGCAATGTTATTCATTTATCCATCTATTCAATAATTCCTTCAACCCTCTTCCGAGGAAGTCGGAATGGTTAGCAGTTTACAATTATCAGCTTACTAACTTATAAATGTGGCTCATAACATTACATGATATTAGGTAAATTCATTGATAATTAACAATAATGATGATGACGGTATTATTTAAAATGATAATGATAATGATATTTGGATTAATATTCAAAATAACCCCAAGAAATGAAATTAGGTTCTTCAATTTTGGACTCCACATTTCTGGTGATATCAGCTTTCAATGGCTGATTTTTGTTCAATTGTGAAGTTCAAGTTGAAAATACATTTCATTTAGAAATTTATACTGATTGGAACTATCAGAAATTCTGATTTTTCCAATAAATTTCAATTCTTAAGATTTGGCTTTAGGATAATGTCTTAGTTACCATCATTCCCATCGATCTCTCCTCATATTCCCATCAAGTCTGTCTTCTGATCACTCCTCATCCCCTCCAAGTATCCTCTTGTCCCATCAGCTGTTATCTGTCCTTGTGTTGGTTTCTGTGCTCACTGATTCTATGTCAGTTAGATCTAAAGAGAAACAAAAACACAATAGATATATCCATGAATACATTTATGATTTATTTTCGTCGTGTACAAATTGAATTGAAATATAAGTAGAATGAAAAATTTCGGATTATCTAACGTTTCGGTTCTGATGTCCAAGTTTCCATTTATATATCGATGGTGGAAAGGCAAAATGTCGTGAGCGCCATTTTTGTGCAGATATACTAACCAGATGGTCATCTCCTCATATGTGCAGAGTGTTGTGAACAACATTTTAATACTGAAAGCGTGGTAGTCAATTTGATTTTGTCGTAAGCGACATCAATTACCAGGCAAATATCAATCAATCAATTCTCTAATCATTGAGCTATAAGTTATGCAAGGTATCAGAATGCGTGCGTGAGGTATATCATTCTTACGTTCTGTCTTGTTCATTGTCTTGTTCATTGTCTTGTTCATTGCCTTGTTCATTGTCTTGTTCATTGTCTTGTTCATTGTCTTGTTCATTGTCTTGTTCATTGTCTTGTTCATTGTC
Organism: Brachyptera risi; assembly: GCA_964007535.1. Taxonomy (NCBI): domain Eukaryota; kingdom Metazoa; phylum Arthropoda; class Insecta; order Plecoptera; family Taeniopterygidae; genus Brachyptera; species Brachyptera risi. The sequence goes on from OZ023331.1 coordinate 2,053,460, forward strand.
TTGTTCATTGTCTTGTTCATTGTCTTGTTCATTGTCTTGTTCATTGTCTTGTTCATTGTCTTGTTCATTGTCTTGTTCATTGTCTTGTTCATTGTCTTGTTCATTGTCTTGTTCATTGTCTTGTTCATTGTCTTGTTCATTGTCTTGTTCATTGTCTTGTTCAAATGTAGCATCATTTTTCATTCAGAAAACAAGAAGTAGACATGATACAGAAAACCAAGATTAGGTCGCTTATTCACAGAGCCTCATCAGGGCTGAACTGCATGGGGTGATAACAGAAATGACTATGCTACATCACACAGAGACGTGTCCAGCAAGGCATGGTAAGCTTCAACAGAAGTTCACAAGTTGGACATCCGTGGTGTAAGTAAGGGAATCAATCAGATAATGAATAAAGCTGACGATGAATTAATATTTGTTATGAATGAAAAGAATACTTGTGAATTGAAATGTGATGACATAGTGATTAGATTCGGAGTAATTGGACGAGCTTTAGCGAGGATTCAATTTGATATACTGAAAAAAATTGGTGTTCGTTTTTATGTTTTTTTTTATGTTTTTCTGTCGGTTCTCCACAGGTCAAACGGCTACAGCTATTAACTTCTTTTCATTATTTTTCCTCATCTGAGTTAGATATTCAGTGGTTTGGGGCATCATCGGGTGGTAACTATCATTTTTATGAATGTCAGAAATTTCCAAAATACCCATTAGAGTAACACGGCGGGAAAAAAATTAAAATATTTTTATTTTCCAAAAGGATGAAATTCTGTGTGAAGTTGGATCACATCTTGATACACATTTATGAGAATTCTCAGCCTGATCGAGTTAGCCATTTTGAAGAAAATACATAAATATGCTAAATTGGTACCACTCGAAGCAGTTTTTACACATTTAAAACTGAGATGTCACCCAATTGGCGCATGTAGGCAGAAGTTTGGAAATGAAGTCGACATACTATTACTATCCGCTCGTCTGACAACGCGTATATAGCGTTTTCCCATAATCACACAACAGACCACCGAGAGATCACAACAATGCTCCAAAAACTGACCTTATTGAAAATCAGTATCCAAGGATACATAATGTCTGTCTTGAAATTTGTGTAATTAGATCAAATTCACTGAAATTCCATTGCAAGTAATTGGTATTTGATATCCAAGACCCCTTTTCTCGCACTCATTATTGAACGAGATAGATTTGATTGAAGTTGTTCAATATTCTAGATCTAGTATTTGTAGACTGATCCACAATATTTCCGAAATAGTCATGAGAATCTTTTTCTAGAATTTATTAGTACTCAAATGGGTTGTTGATTGGGGAAAAATTGCAATGGCAAAATATTACTTTTCATGCCATTCCTATATCTTTCTGAACTTGAGAAGGAGTGATATATATTCATCTCATATCTCTCTGCACTCACACAATACATATCCCACTAGAAATACATCTCAATACAACGTTTTTGATTTAATCATACCCAGGAATAGTAACATGATTGGTCAACAGCATGCGGACTATCTTGGTCCTTACTTCTTCAATGAAATACCTATTGATAGTAGATCATTGAAAAGCACACCTACATTTAGAAGAGGCATAAGTGAGTGGTTCAGGGATATGGGTTGACATTTCTTTCAGTCGTAACAATTTATATACATCAAGAAATATTCTATTTTGTTTTTTCTTTTCATCTTAAATTCAACTGTAACTTGAAATCTTAATTAGTCTACTCGTTTGTTTACTTTCTCTTCACATAACCTCTTGATGAGAATTACTCCCTGTTTTTCAACTTGGAATTGAATCTAATGTTTTTCATTTTAGTCAGCCCGCACACGAGAATCTTTCTTATGCGGGCTTCTACTTTACTTCATTGAATGTCGATGAAAGGCAAAACGAATAGAAAGTATCAATTGCCCCAACACAGTACTAATTGGATGAGCGTAGCGAAGACTCAATTACACTGTACCTGAAAAATTGAATGTTTTTTTTTTTTTTTTTCGCGCTCTACAGGTCAAACAGAAATTCAGATCATGATGAAACTTGGCACACACATGAACCCCTATCTGACTTGGTGCTGTATAGTTTTGAGGCAAAATCGGTTCTACAATTCTTGAGATAAATAATTTTGAAGTTTTCAAAAAACACAGATGAATAAGCCAGGCGGAAAAAATGACAAAGTGAATGTTCTCCGAAATTTTTCAAATTTTCACAGAACTCGAACAACATGATGATACACATTATTACGGACTTTTACAATAATCGGATGTGACGTTTCGGAGTAAAAAATTAGAAAATGCGATTTTTATTATGTTCAATTTCATTCATTAGAATAGCCTACGAATACTATCAATTAAATCAAAGCAACAAGTGTCACCACTTGATTGTGAACGATTAAAACAAAGCCTTCTTTATTATCATATGAATTAATAATGGAAAATAAGATGGCAGT
>OZ023331.1:2060905-2075057 GCA_964007535.1 Brachyptera risi
ACCTTCAATATCACTCCACATATACACCACCTTCTTACTATCATTACCTCTCCACCCGCATTACCTCTCCACCTCTATTACCTCTCCATCTACATTACCTCAGCACCTTCATCGACCACACTACCTCTCTACCTTCAATATCACTCCACATATACACCACCTTCTTACTATCATTACCTCTCTACCCCCCCATTACCTCTTCACTTTCATTACCTTTCACACACGTCGCTGTTACAGCGGGCGAGTCTTGTTACAGCCGAACAACCTCCTCTCCTCCATTACCTCTCTACCCCCCCATTACCTCTTCACTTTCATGACCTCTTCACCTCCATTACCTCTTCACCTTCAATATCACTCCACATATACACCACCTTCTTACTATCATTACCTCTCCACCCGCATTACCTCTCCACCTCTATTACCTCTCCATCTACATTACCTCAGCACCTTCATCGACCACACTACCTCTCTACCTTCAATATCACTCCACATATACACCACCTCCTTACTATCATTACCTCTCTACCCCCCCATTACCTCTTCACTTTCATTACCTCTCACACACGTCGCTGTTACAGCGGGCGAGTCTTGTTACACCCGAACAACCTCCTCTACTCCATTACCTCTCTACCCACATTACCTCTCCACTTTCATTACCTCTCCACCTCCATTACCTCTCTACCCCCATTACCTCTTCACTTTCATTACCTCTCCACCTCCATTACCACTTTACCCTCATTACCTTTCACACACGTCGCTGTTACAGCGGGCGAGTCTTGTTACACCCGAACAACCTCCTCTCCTCTTACCTCTCTACCCCCCCATTAACTCTTCACTTTCATGACCTCTCCACCTCCACTACCACTTTACCCTCATTACCTTTCACACACGTCGCTGTTACAGCGGGCGAGTCTTGTTACACCCGAACAACCTCCTCTCCTTCATTACCTCTCTACCCCCATTACCTCTTCACTTTCATGACCTCTCCACCTCCATTACCACTTTACCCTCATTACCTTTCACACACGTCGCTGTTACAGCGGGCGAGTCTTGTTACACCCGAACAACCTCCTCTCCTCCAATACCTCTCTACCCCCCCATTACCTCTTCACTTTCATTACCTCTTCACCTCCATTACCTCTTCACCTTCCATATCACTCCACATATACACCACCTTCTTACTATCATTACCTCTCCACCCGCATTACCTCTTCACCTCCATTACCTCTCTACCCCCATTACCTCTTCACCTCCATTACCTCTTCACCTCCATTACCTCTTCACCTTCAATATCACTCCACATATACACCACCTTCTTACTATCATTACCTCCTCACCCGCATTACCTCTCCACCTCCATTACCTCTCTACCCCCATTACCTCTTCACCTCCATTACCTCTTCACCTTCAATATCACTCCACATATACACCACCTTCTTACTATCATTACCTCTCCACCCGCATTACCTCTCCACCTCCATTACCTCTCTACCCCCATTACCTCTTCACCTCCATTACCTCTTCACCTTCAATATCACTTCACATATACACCACCTTCTTACTATCATTACCTCTCCACCCGCATTACCTCTCCACCTCTATTACCTCTCTACCCCCATTACCTCTTCACCTCCATTACCTCTTCACCTTTAATATCACTCCACATATACACCACCTTCTTACTATCATTACCTCTCCACCCTCATTACCTCTCCACCTCCATTACCACTTTACCCTCATACCTTTTCATCCTAATGACCTCTTCACCTCCATTACCTCTTCACCTTCAATATCACTCCACATATACACCACCTTCTTACCATCATTATCTCCTCACCCGCATTACCTCTCCACCTCCATTACCTCTCTACCCCCATTACCTCTTCACCTCCATTACCTCTTCACCTTCAATATCACTCCACATATACACCACCTTCTTACCATCATTACCTCCTCACCCGCATTACCTCTTCACCTCCATTACCTCTCTACCCCCATTACCTCTTCACCTCCATTACCTCTTCACCTTCAATATCACTCCACATATACACCACCTTCTTACTATCATTACCTCCTCACCCGCATCACCTCTCCACCTCCATTACCTCTCTACCCCCATTACCTCTTCACCTCCATTACCTCTTCACCTTCAATATCACTCCACATATACACCACCTTCTTACTATCATTACCTCTCCACCCTCATTACCTCTCCACCTCCATTACCACTTTACCCTCATACCTTTTCATCCTAATGACCTCTTCACCTCCATTACCTCTTCACCTTCAATATCACTCCACATATACACCACCTTCTTACTATCATTACCTCCTCACCCGCATCACCTCTCCACCTCCATTACCTCTCTACCCCCATTACCTCTTCACCTCCATTACCTCTTCACCTTTAATATCACTCCACATATACACCACCTTCTTACTATCATTACCTCTCCACCCTCATTACCTCTCCACCTCCATTACCACTTTACCCTCATACCTTTTCATCCTAATGACCTCTTCACCTCCATTACCTCTTCACCTTCAATATCACTCCACATATACACCACCTTCTTACTATCATTACCTCCTCACCCGCATCACCTCTCCACCTCCATTACCTCTCTACCCCCATTACCTCTTCACCTCCATTACCTCTTCACCTTTAATATCACTCCACATATACACCACCTTCTTACTATCATTACCTCTCCACCCTCATTACCTCTCCACCTCCATTACCACTTTACCCTCATACCTTTTCATCCTAATGACCTCTTCACCTCCATTACCTCTTCACCTTCAATATCACTCCACATATACACCACCTTCTTACTATCATTACCTCCTCACCCGCATCACCTCTCCACCTCCATTACCTCTCTACCCCCATTACCTCTTCACCTCCATTACCTCTTCACCTTCAATATCACTCCACATATACACCACCTTCTTACCATCATTACCTCCTCACCCGCATTACCTCTCCACCTCCATTACCTCTCTACCCCCATTACCTCTTCACCTCCATTACCTCTTCACCTTCAATATCACTCCACATATACACCACCTTCTTACTATCATTACCTCTCCACCCGCATTACCTCTCCACCTCCATTACCTCTTCACCTTCAATATCACTCCACATATACACCACCTTCTTACTATCATTACCTCCTCACCCGCATCACCTCTCCACCTCCATTACCTCTCTACCCCCATTACCTCTTCACCTCCATTACCTCTTCACCTTCAATATCACTCCACATATACACCACCTTCTTACTATCATTACCTCTCCACCCGCATTACCTCTCCACCTCCATTACCTCTCTACCCCCATTACCTCTTCACCTCCATTACCTCTTCACCTTCAATATCACTTCACATATACACCACCTTCTTACTATCATTACCTCTCCACCCGCATTACCTCTCCACCTCTATTACCTCTCTACCCCCATTACCTCTTCACCTCCATTACCTCTTCACCTTTGATATCACTCCACATATACACCACCTTCTTACTATCATTACCTCTCCACCCTCATTACCTCTCCTCCTCCATTACCACTTTACCCTCATACCTTTTCATCCCAATGACCTCTTTACCTTCATTACCTCTCCACCCTCACTACCTATTTACCTCCATACTTCTCTACCTACACAACTTCTTCACCTTCACTAACACTCCACATGTACACCACCTTCTTACCTTCTTACCACCTTCTCTCCACCCTCACTACCTATTTACCTCCATACTTCTCTACCTACACAACTTCTTCACCTTCACTAACACTCCACATGTACACCACCTTCTTACCTTCTTACCACCTTCTCTCCACCCTCACTACCTATTTACCTCCATACTTCTCTACCTACACAACTTCTTCACCTTCACTAACACTCCACATGTACACCACCTTCTTACCTTCTTACCACCTTCTCTCCACCTTCACTACCTATTTACCTCCATACTTCTCTACCTACACAACTTCTTCACCTTCACTAACACTCCACATGTACACCACCTTCTTACCTTCTTACCACCTTCTCTCCACCTTCACTACCTATTTACCTCCATACTTCTCTACCTACACAACTTCTTCACCTTCACTAACACTCCACATGTACACCACCTTCTTACCTTCTTACCACCTTCTCTCCACCTTCACTACCTATTTACCTCCATACTTCTCTACCTACACAACTTCTTCACCTTCACTAACACTCCACATGTACACCACCTTCTTACCTTCTTACCACCTTCTCTCCACCTTCACTACCTATTTACCTCCATACTTCTCTACCTACACAACTTCTTCACCTTCACTAACACTCCACATGTACACCACCTTCTTACCTTCTTACCACCTTCTCTCCACCCTCACTACCTATTTACCTCCATACTTCTCTACCTACACAACTTCTTCACCTTCACTAACACTCCACATGTACACCACCTTCTTACCTTCTTACCACCTTCTCTCCACCCTCACTACCTATTTACCTCCATACTTCTCTACCTACACAACTTCTTCATCTACACTACCACTCCACATGTACACCACCTTCTTACCTTCTCACCACCTTCTCTCCACATTCACTACCTATTTACCTCCATACTTCTCTACCTACACAACTTCTTTATCCACACTACCTCTTTATCTTCACAACTTATTTACCTCCATACTTCTCTACCTACACAACTTCTTTATCTACACTACCTCTTCACCTTCACTACTTTTGAAACTGGTTAAAGGTTCATAGAACACAGCAACTCTTGTTCGAGCACGTAACCTACAGTTAATGATATGGAGGAATGATTAAATGAATAGGAAATTGAAACTTGCTCATCCTGGATGAATGAAGAATACAAAGAGAAACTTTCTCCTGGTTATTTATTCTATGGGATGATATTCCACAAAACCGTGTTTCGAATGAAACATGCAGGTCTACTGAACAGTTGATGATGTAGGGGAATAGGTCAAGGGAATGGGGAACCACCATCTACATGTCATATATTCTATTCCCATGGAGTATTCCCTGAGTGAATCATGTGCTCTGGAGGAATAGGGAAGATTATGAAGAGCGGATAGTGCATAACAACTCTACTTGTTATCAGCGTTGATACACTCGATAGAAGAATAATTTTTCTTTTTGCAATTATTTAACTTTATTTCATCTATATATATATATATATATATATTGATATCAAAATTGTATTCTATACCGATTGTTATCCTGTGAACTTTTTATGAGCCAGGGAGCAATAAAGGTTGTTTATATTGCGTTGATGAACTGGTCCAGGAATGTACTATTCCTTGATCCGCTATTTACTGAATACAGTTCTGGACAAACGCTGTATCACAGTGGACTACATGCAGTATACTTGTTTTCCAGAGAGTTATGTGCTTCAGATTTGTCAAGAAATGAAGATAGGCCTCTATATACGTGTCGCGCGGTTATTCCCCTTCAGAATCTGCGGAACTCAGGAATACGAATATTGGTTATATCAGTTTGTCCAATATTTCATTCGTTAATTAGCAAATTAGCGAATTGTACATTTCTGATTCAGTTCAGCTATTCTGTAGATCTTCTATTGCATGTCTTGAAATTGAAAACATGTAACTAACAGTTGTGTCCTCTACTTTCTTGTATTCACTAGTCCGAATAACCTGGATAACCTCCCATCTCATCATCCCATCATCTCATTCATCATCCATCCGACGCCAATAGATCTTAGTCATCATTACAGTGCGTCAGTGAACCCGATATAAAAAAATACTTGACCTTTTCAGAAGATTGATCAATTACAGAGGAGCCTCGTTTTGGAACTGTTCATTTATTGATTCGTTCATCTCCACTGCGGCCTGCTCGTGACACGTGACACGTGACACGTGACGCGTGACGCGTGACAGGCGGCGAGTGACAGGCTGCGATCCAGCTGTCACGGCGTCGCGACGCGTCGTCAGATCGGGCCAGCTGGCTATCTCTGGTCGATGACCTTCAACACTGGATCTCCACCGAGACGCGCTACATGCGTTGTATCGGTTGAGCTCAGATATACGGAAATCTAGAGTAAAAAATATTCTTAATTCACATCTACGGACCTTGGATCACTCAGAACTTTCGAAAACCTTACCTGCAACTTGTTGATATTCATAGTGCCGCAACCTGTCGCATATGTACACTTTGCAAAACCAAATGATCCCAGCCTTCAATGAAATGGAACCTTCTATGGCGTTTTCTTTGTTGTTTCTCATCCGATTGTTGTGAATGTCTCTGAGAATATGCATGATGGTGTATTCCATATTCAGTGGAAAATTTGAAGCCTCGGACAATATTTTCATATTTCAAGCATTCTTCATACTGAATTTACTCTCATCAGGATTTCTTCAAACTTTTCTATTTTTTTTGGAAAAACCGTACATTCAATTTTTCTGAAAACAATACGTAGGATGAGTTTCAAGTTGATTGGACCTCTTACCGACCTGTAGATCTATGCCTTGTATAAGATTACAATATCACAAAGAATGAAGAGAAATAACCAAGCTCAATCTTTTATCGGTAAATGAAATGAAAGTCTTGTCTCCGCTCATCCGATTATTCCAAGTATGTCTTATTATCATCCTATTTTCTCAGTTCCCTCGAAGCGTGGATCAGAGATAAACTCTCGTCTACAAATCTCTGGCATGATATCAATACGATTCTAAAGATGAACATGGTTTCAATACGAGACTGAATAATATAAGAGTCCCGGTCCAGAATATGTATGTTTTAAGGAGGGACCTGTATACACTGGTACATATCTTTTCAACGCCTCACCCCTGACACTCGAGAGGAGGAAGACAAATGTATTCGGATTGGGTCCAAGACATTGACCGATCACAAAGTGTCCAATCCAAGAATTCATATACGAGATGCTCCATTTTTTTTATTTTTTATTATTATTTTTCAAGTTATGTTATTCATCAAATTATGAATCCTCCAATCTTTTCATCCTCACAATTCTCATGTATGCCAATTACATCTCAAATAAGTATAAAATACTCTAAAATGTATAACCTGTCATATAATTAAATTCAGCTGTATCATAAGGTATTTTCCAAGATTTGTTTTATACTTGAGGATTGAATAACATTGTGGTATGTTTCAGACGGGCTTCTCTCTCATGAGAATGAGAACTTATCATAAATGACATATTCAACATCTTACGAAGCTTCGAATCCTGGGGGTGCATTCCTGTACAATTGGTGTTATCTAGATAAACCTAGTCCAAGTTAATACCGTGTTAATACCGGTTTTAGAGAGGTTTAACTTCGTATACCTGTACGAGTTTTATAGTAGGTTTATGTTAGTACGTCGATAAAACAGTTTTTTGACTAATGTTGCTACAAATCAGCTAAAATGTACCTAAATATTATCCAATTTCAACGAAACTTGAACTAAATCAAATATCAGCCAAATGCACTATTTTCAATGAAATTAAATGAAAAACAAGAAGTTGACCTAAGTGGGATCGAACCCCGTCTGTCTTCCTCTGAATGCAGCCGCGCTAACAATGCAACCGATGTGCCGTTATGAAATTCTGCTCTCAGAACATCATAAGTTTACATATTCGAAAAGAATTCTGGCAAATGAATAAAACTGATAGTAAAATTATTTCAATACTTTTTAATAGTTCTTATTCTAGAAATTGCATTTCCGTAACGATATTCACTATATTAGATATTTAAATTAATATTTGAATTCTTGAGGTGGATCTTAAAACACGCTAAACCCGCTCTTTGGCAGGTTTAAGATAATCCTGCTTTTCTTGTAATATTTCCCGGTCCATCTTTTTAGGAATACCAAGTTAGTACCAATATCACTAAAACCGGATTAAATCGTACAGGAATGCGCCCCCTGGTGTATTGTATCTCCCACCAAAAACCCTGACGGGTGAACACTTGGAGCCAAGTCCTGAAATATTTCAGCAACTACGGAAACTTCCTGATATAAGAGGTGTGAGATCAAAACTGTATGCCAAGTGCAACGTATTATTCATCAATACGGTCTGGAAAATAACAGGAAACACTTGGCTCATTGCCCCTCACGTCCCCTCATATAACACCACCCCGAATTGAAGTGAAGTGCATGATGCTAAGAAATGGGTAACTTCACGTTCCTGACATAGGGACACGTAATATGAGTCAAGACAATGTGTAATTCACGCATCTCATGGAGACTCAGTCGCGTTATTGGCTATCAAATTATCAACATATCCACCTTTCTGGATAAATGTTGCATTTGTGGCTCGAAAGAAGGCAAAGACTGACTTTGACCCGGACATATATCGAGTTTAATGAATTATAACTTGAAATAATGATAAAAGTACAATATCAGAGTAATTTGAAATTAAACTTCGTGTTTTTGAAAGTGATTTGAGAATTTCCATCCCATTCATGAACTACAATACTAAATCTAAGAAGATATTTGTGAGTTGGGTTTTCTATGAACTTATAACGTAGGAATTCTTTAAGATAGGCTGCTACCCAATCAAATGTAGGCTCTTAATCCAAGTTCTCTCGATCACTCACTACCCACTAAATGTCATCAACTTGATAGAAAACCACATTGTGGACAAGAGATTGGACGGGTGAGGGCGAGTTTCTTGACTCATATTACGTGTCCGTGTGTCAGGAACGTGAAGTCACCCATTTCTTAGCATCATGCACTTCACTTCAATTCTGCTTGGTGTTATATGAGGGGACGTGGGGGGCAATGAGTCAAGTGTTTCCTGTTATTTTCCATGCCGTATTGATGAATAATAAGTAAAACTTGGCATATAGTTTCGATTTCACACCTTTTATTTTAGGAACTTTCTGTAGATGCTGGAATATTTCAGGACTTGGCTCCAAATTTCTTTCCGTCAGGGTTTTGAGTGAAATATTAGTAATTTGTGTTGCTTCATAATGACTAGATGCATTTGCTTGTTCACAATAGCATCAGCATATTATTTCTGGGTCATCGAATTCTCGTTCAAATAGATACAGTATCTGGATAGATTTCCTCACCTATCTTATATCAGCATTGAATGGCCCGAAATGGGCGTAAAGTTGGAATATTCTTCAAATATACTTGAAATATACTCATTACTAAAATCTGCATCATCAGGCACTGAGGTATCAACATGATGATGTACAAATATCAGCTGTTTCATTTGACATTCATTATCTCTCCGTTGTGTCTGGTGACGATCATTCAGATAGACAGAGAGGAGAGATAAGTGCCCAGAGTTCTCGATGGTTCATTGGTGGCCGTGATTCAACCGTCGATAAGACAGTATTCTGCATTCACGAAACTTATTATTCCAATCCCTCCCAGTTCAGAATGAATAATTGATGAATCTCTAGCACACAATCGATCTGGTATATTCATACGAACATTATCTTCGAAATGTTATTTGAATATGTCGTGAAATGATTTTCAAAAATAGTGAAAACTTGAAAAATGAGTGAAAAATTACCATCTTCCAGGCTGTCGAGAGCAGGTTCCGGTTGAAATATCGAAAAGTTGAAATTTAATATGAGTTCACATGATCCCTGGAGGAATCAGACGGATCGGGCGATTCGTTTGGCCTGTAGCAGAGTTTCAGGTGACGACGGAGGAAGGAGGAGGAGGAGGAAGAGGAGGAGGAGGAGGAGGAGGAGGAAGAGGAGGAGGAGGAGGAGGAGGAGGAGGAGGAGGAGGAGGAGGAGGAGGAGGAGGAGGAGGAGGGGAAGGAGGAGGAGGAGAAAACGGAAAAGTAATCTTTTCACAGTGCTATTACTTTCAGACATTTCATCCGATATATCTTTGATCTAACATGTCGTGTCGTAAATGGCGCCTCATTCCATTACAACAAACTAGAGGTATCCAGGTGTGTTAGTTCCGGAGATACAGTATGCTCTAAACCGCCTGTAAGTACTCCGTGTAAACAGTGTGAGCGTGTAGCTGGCTTCGCACGGACTTGGCTCTCGTCAAGCTACCGCTCGATTAGATACTGCTATATGGGACAATATAAACCTCGACAACTTGTGATTGTCTCCATAAAGATTCCTCATGTATTCCATAATTCCACCTTTCTCCTAGTAGTCCCTCACGACCATAGCAATATCTTCTATATGATCCATCTGTATGGATGAACATCATTAGCATCACGTGACAGGACAGAGAGCCTTAGAACCCTAATATCCATTCATTCAGAAAACTCTGTTGAGAATCCATTCTTGAGGTGGACAAGAAGAACAATCACCAGATTCAGAGTCATCTGATGAAATTCCCACTGAATTCAATAAACTAGCTGGAATTTTGCAAGTGAGAATCATTTTACAACAATGCATTTCTTGAATTGTGCAATAAACTTGACAAAATATGGAAAATGGAATCCATTTAATACCAGGCTCCAAAAACTTGAATTATTCCGATTACCTCTTTTCAATAACAAAAATGGTAAAAGAAGATTGGAATATGCAATACCTTCAATATTCAATGACATACCTGTGGAGTTGAGAAAAATGAATAGATATGCTCAAATTAAAAAAGAAATTAAAGCTTTCATCATAAATTCAGTTAATTTCACATAATTTAGTGTCTACGTTAATTACTTATGGTACCGTATATTTTTTGTCATTAATTTTAATTTTTTGTTAGGGTCAATCACAGCATATGTTGATACAATATGGAAATTCTAGAATTATTTTCCAATTGGTTGCCTTATTTTCGTTTTCATGCTCATTATTATTTAACCTATCGAAGTGAATTATGTTTTAATATGAGTTTATTAAATATTAGCATAGTAAATCACAGTGTATTTTAGTGTTTTGTTTTTCATCGTTTAAACCACAGATAAGCCATTTATGGCTTAGTGGACGAGAGTTCAAACTGTATTACTTTATTGTATGATTTAATTTGTGACAATAAAAAAAAATAAATAAATAAATAATAATGATTCATACTCAATTAATTCTTCCTCAATCGACTTCTTTACTTTCTTAATAACATTATTCAGAAGAAATATTCACATTGCGTTATTCAGCTATTCAGGAGTTTATTTTCAAAATGATTCGATTAATATGTATTAATTATGCGTAGACCCGCAGACAAGCCAAGACGTATGTGACTTAGTGAGTCCACGTCATTATCATGTAGTGTAACCAGGCAAACGCGTTATGTGTTGCCGCTTTGAGGGATGAGCTGGAACATATCAACTTATCTTTGGATTGGTTATTATATATATATATACACCTTGAAATCCAAACCATTACTCCACCGCCATCTTAATTCTCATTATTGATTTCTATGATAATAAAGAAGGCTTTGTTTCAATCGTTTACAATTGAGTGATGACACCTGTAGCTTGGATTTAATTGGTATCCTGATAGCTTTTGAAAGATTCATAAAAATTTAATTATATATTCTTTTACATCAAAACAGATGATTCGATTTGAGTGGAAGTTCGTAATAATGTGTATCATCATCAGATTGAAATTCCCTGAGAATTTGAATTCTCTCAGATGAAATATTTTTCATGCATTTTTTTTCTCTGGGTTATTCTCATGTGATTTTTGAAAACTTTGGAATAAGTTTTCTCATAAGTGGTTCAACCGATCGTGTCTCAAAACTATAGAGTATCGAATTAGATGATGATACTTGTGTGTGCCAAGTTTCAACTGATTTTGGATTTTCGTCTGACCTGTTGAGTGCGAAAAAAAATTCTTTTCCGGGTGTGGTGAAAATGAGTCTTCGCTTCGCTCATCCGATCAATATATCAATGAAACGCCCAAAAATGAAATCAACAATCAGAAACACCCGAGATATTCGGCATGAATGGGAAGTATGTATTTCCGGTGCGATTATCCGTCTCGGGCTCTGGTGAGACTGTTCCAGTGGAATCACAACAAACCCCTCTCTGGATGGACTCAATGATAACTATAGCAACACTCAGTGATCTGCGCGGTGATTGGTTGGATTGCTTCTCATCAGGAGCTCGCAGGACTCCTTATTGGCAGAGTGCACAAGTCAGCCTCGGGCTCTCATCGTTATAATCCCCCCCCTACCCTCCCCTCCCCTCGCCCCGCCAAACCCGCCCTTATAAATGTATGATCAAACGATAAACCGAATACTCCCGAAGCGGTGCCTGATAACGAACGTCTCAGACCGGAATTTATTCTCAGTCTCCGACTTTAACAGCATTAATAATTCATTTCCTCCCTCAAAGAATATTGTATATCTTTCAATTCCTGGCGTCTCAGCCGAGTCACAATTTGAATGAGAGTAAATAACAGCTGTCCTAGGAGGGTTGGCCATGCGTTTCTCTCCGCGTCCACAAAAGGCTGACGGAGAAATTCGTGAAAGAAATGATAATAAATTGTTAATATATGGCTCGTATCTCTCCCCCACCCCCTCCCCACCCCTCCCCCACCCCCATCCCCCGCCCGACACACGATACGCGGCGATATTTATGTGCCATATTTTACTCGGCGGAGAATAGGAGCAACAACAGAACACGTTTCAAGAAGTTTTCTCCAATATTTCTATACGTGGTTTACTTGGGTAGAATGTGACGTCATTGAGGGGGTCTACGAGTCGTTCCGAGACCCGCGCTCGTCACGGGAATCACGTGGAGACCCGCGCTCGTATCGGATAACCGTTCTGAAATATCATTCCTCATGGAGAATATCCTCACTTGATGAACCACTTGGAGTAACGTCCTCTCCAATCGCTCCAATCGCTCCAATCGCTCCAATCGCTCCAATCGCTCCAATCGCTCAAATCGCTCCAATCGCTCCAATCGCTCCAATCGCTCCAATCGCTCCAATCACTTCAATCACTCCAATCGCTCCAATCGCTCCAATCGCTCCAATCGCTCCAATCGCTCCAATCGCTCCAATCGCTCCAATCGCTCCAATCGCTAAAATCGCTCCAATTGCTCCAATCGCTCCAATCGCTTCAATCGCTCCAATCGCTCCAATCGCTCCAATCACTCCAATCGCTTCAATCGCTCCAATCGCTCCAATCACTTCAATCGCTCCAATCGCTCCAATCACTCCAATCGCTCCAATCGCTTCAATCGCTCCAATCCCTCCACTCGCTCCAATCGCTCCAATCGCTCCAATCGCTCCGATCGCTTCAATCGCTCCAATCGCTCCAATCGCTCCAATCGCTCCAATCGCTCCAATCACTCCAATTGCTCCAATCGCTTCAATCACTCCAATCGCTCAAACAGGTGGAGGTGCCAGGTCCTGTGCGTCTCATAAGGTGGAGGTGCCAGTTCCTTTGCGTTCCATAAGGTGGAGGTGCCAGTTCCTGTGCGTCTCATAACGTGGAGGTGCCAGGTCCTGTGCGTCCCATAAGGTGGAGGTGCCAGGTCCTGTGCGTCTCATAAGGTGAAGGTGCCAGTTCCTGTGCGTCCCATAAGGTGGAGGTGCCAGGTCCTGTGCGTCCCATAAGGTGAGGGTGCCAGGTCCTGTGCGTCCCATAAGGTGGAGGTGCCAGGTCCTGTGCGTCTCATAAGGTGGAGGTGCCAGGTCCTGTGCGTCTCATAAGGTGGAGGTGCCAGTTCCTTTGCGTCCCATAAGTTGGAGGTGCCAGATCCTGTGCGTCTCATTAGGTGGAGGTGCCAGGTCCTGTGCGTCTCATAAGGTGGAGGTGCCAGGTCTTGTGCGTCCCATAAGGTGGAGGTGCCAGGTCCTGTGAACTATCACCACGTCTTGGTAACACAGGGAACAAGGGCGCCTGAAGAGCGTATACTGGGATAGAGAGAGATCTACTACCAAGAGTGAACGTGGCTTGGCGTGTTTACTTGGAAAGAAGATGGCCTATTCGAGAAACAATCATAACCTGACCCGAATAACCCTAACACAGCTTCATTGTGCTCTGACCATAATGGAATCACTTCACGATATATCCTCAGACTGATTGTCACAGGAAATGTTTCCGCTCATTTTGTTGAGCATCGTGAACTTTGTATTTTCAGAACAGTTTACAGATTTCTTGGCGGCCATTTTGTTTTCATTGATTCTAATTTCATTTTTAGTTGCCAACATGGAGGAAATTTCGAGCAACGTGTCATACAAATATACTTGCCGATGAGTTCAACGATATTATGAGAAAAATTGGATCAATT
>OZ023331.1:2075257-2090257 GCA_964007535.1 Brachyptera risi
TACGAATGTATGTGTGTGTGTGTGTGTGTGTGTGCCGTCTCGAAGTAGGCCTACGTAGGAACCTCATCAGATTGGGCTGGGCTAGTAAATTCGAAAAAAATTGATAAATAAGATTTGGCATCAGGATGAAAGAATGACCGACACAGTAGCTGATTGGTTAGCGCACTTGCTTCGTGTGACCCGGGAGGTGAAGGGACATATCGGACCCGGTTCGATCCCCACCACCGTCCATCTTTACAGGGGTTTTTCGTGGTTTCCCTCTGTAGTCCAGGCTAATGCCGGGATGGTTCCCACAATATAGGCCACGACCACTTCCTTCCCAGTATCCTTCCCATTACCCATAAAACCTCCATATCATCATCCCATCATCTCATTAATCATTCATCCGACGCCAATAGATCTTAGTAATCATTACAGTGCGTCGTTAAAACCCAATTGAAAAAAAATAGAAGGTGAAACAATGAGTCAATGAGACGGCGAGGTTAAAATATAAGGGCCTTCCACCTACCCCCCCCTCCCACCCCCCTTCCACCTACCCCCCCCGCCCCCCTTCCACCTACCCCCCCTGCCCCCCTTTCACCTAACCCACCCGCTCCCCCTTCCACCTCCCCCCGCCCCCCTTCCACCTACCCCCCCCCTGCCCCCCTTTCACCTAACCCACCCGCTCCCCCTTCCACCTCCCCCCGCCCGCTCCCCCTTCCACCTACCCCCCCTGCCCCCCTTTCACCTAACCCACCCGCTCCCCCTTCCACCTCCCCCCGCCCCCCTTCCACCTACCCCCCCTGCCCCCCTTTCACCTAACCCACCCGCTCCCCCTTCCACCTCCCCCCGCCCGCTCCCCCTTCCACCTACCCCCCCGACCTACCCCCTTCCCGCCCGCTCCCCCTTCCACCTACCCCCCCGACCCCCCACTACCCCCCTCTTCCCCACCGCTCATCCTCCCCCCCGCTCCCCCTTCCACCTAACCATCTATGGCATACGGTCGAGATCCAAATTCATGAACTTCATCATCACATGGAAAGGAAAATATAACGGATGAAGTTAACGAACCATAACTGGATTGAACATAATTGTCAGAAATTATCTCCGAATTTCGCTCCGCCAGAAGTCGTTTGATTGATGATTTCAACGGCCGAGTATTTCACTGACCTCAATGACATGAGTAGCTCGATCCATCTCCTGGAGCCAGTCATTGATAAGAGTCGGACTTATTGGACGAGCTTTAGCGAGGATTCAATTTGACGTACTTAAAAAAATTGGTGTTCGTTTTCATGTTTTTTTATGTTTTTTTGTCGGTTCTTCAAAGGTCAAACGGCTACAGATATCAACTTCAAACTTTTTTTCAATTATGGTTCCTCATCTAACTTAGATTTGTATAGTTTTGTGGCAATATCGGATGTTGACCTTTTTTTTCATGAATTTTAGAAATTTCAAAAATACGTACCCGTTAGAATAACAGAATAAAACGACGGAAAAAAGAAGATATTTTTATTCTAAAAAAAAAAAAAAAAATTTGCGTGAAGTTTGGTCACATTTTGATACACATTTATGAAAAATTCAGTTTGATCGGCCGTCAGCCATTTTGAAGAAAAACCATAAAATGTGCCAAGTTGGTACCACTCGAAGTAGTTTTTACCCATTTCTGAATTAAATATCACCCAATTGGCGAATGTAGGCAAAAGTTTGGCCATAAAAATCGACATTCCATCACTATCCGCTCGTCCAACAACGCATATATGGCGTTTTCCTAGTTCTATTTCAATTCGGGTCGCATTGTCTTGACGATTGAATCGCCTGGAATCGTAGCCGAGACTCCTGCAGGATACGCCATCTGGAGCCGCGATCACAGCTGACCACTCTCCAGGATCGAACCTTAATTTGAGAGCTCAATTTCCACCCCCGAACATTATTCCATGCCACACAGGCTGTACACTTTCCAACGTTCACCGCTGACAGAAATGCAAATGACCCGAGTTTACATCCAAACCCACGAATGTGTTGAAAATATTCTGCATATTTGATAACGAACATGATGGTATTATGTAAATTCGTAGTTAACTTTACCGAAATGTTATCATTTGAGTAATTTAAATTGTGTATTTACTCGCACATAAGCTAGGTTATGAACTTGCGCTTGTAGTCTTGCTGCTATATTAATAACCTTGCTGTTAGTTGTTCTGTGTACCGCTGGAGGTGGGTTTACCGGCCCGCGTCGTGCGGTGCGGTGCGGTGCGGTGCGGTGCGGTGCGGTGCGGTGCGGTGCGGTGCGGTGCGTTCTCCCCCGCGGCACACTCGACCAATCTTCATTGTCATACGCGTTACACGATACAATGGTATGGGGCCGGTCACACACGTTTGTACAGACAAAGGAGATTCGGAAAACTGAAAGGTATCAATAAATATGAGTCCAGTATAGGACTACATTATTTTTATTAGTGGTTATATACACTGATACAGAAAGAAAAACATTCACAAAGCCCTTCTAAAAGGCCCAACTGTTGGTTAGAATGGTGAATTATAAGTACAATTCAAATTCGGACGTATTTCTCAGACATTAAAACCAATGAAGTAGTTGAAGTAAAGAAAGAAAAGAAAAACATTGAGTGATTTGTTACATTCTACTCAAGAAGAGTGAGGTTTCTTCGATTACTAATAATGTTGAGCAATCAAGTTACATCAAGTGGCGAAAAAAGTAGACAGTTGTACAAGATTGTAAGGGAAAAATAATCACATATTTAACTAGTTATAAGACACTTTCATTAGATAAGTATATCGGCTGAAAGACACATTATATAGTATATTTTTTGAATTGATAAGTCATAATGATATTGATAGTATGAATAGTACCTAATCATCAATCAAAAATTGATAAATTGGAATGATAATATTAATGATAATGATACAAATGATAACAATTGTTTATTGGCAGTTATACAAGTGATAATGCAAGTTATGCTTCGTCGTTGTCGCACGAGACTCAATATAATGGGGACACCATGATTCAGATAGTTTGAATTGATTGGGGAATATATGATCAGAAATATGTGAGAACAAGTTCAGAACCTTCATGTTTAGAATATCTCCAAGGTGACATTCCAATTCGGATGCAATCCAGTATTGAGAATGTGGAGAAGATCAACTGAAGATTGCATCATGAGATGACCTCAGTCCACTCATGATGAGGTATCACATTCGCTCACATGACCACATGACTACATGACCACATGACCACATGACCACATGACCACATGACCACATGACCACATGACCACATGACCACATGACCACATGACCACACGACCACATGATCACATGACCACATGACCACATGACCACATGACCACATGACCACATGACCACATGACCACATGACCACATGACCACATGACCACATGACAACATGACCACATGACCACATGACCACATGGGTTTCAGTGACATGTGATGTTTTTGATTATCAAGGATAATGTTCAGCAGTTCAGCCGAACACGTTGTGTGGGAGTCGTCGACAATGGGGTCGGGAGCCAATCGACTTGACCAAGATCTTTTATCAAGCCCATTTGGGATAAGCTCTTTGCGAATAGTTCACGTTCTTGTTTCCATGGAGAGGAGTAATCAGCCCGGCCGACATTTGGTCCGAGCGTCAAGTCTCTCTTGGTGAGATGTGATCAGCGGACCTCATCCACTGTCACAGAGAACCCGCCGTCATATCGAACCTTCCAAACACACAACCACCCTCCGATCCAGCCTCGCCGGAGTCGCACGAAGCGCGCCGAGCATGCCCGACCGACATAAAGTCCGAGCGTCAAGTCTCTCTTGGTGAGATGTGATCAGCGGACCTCATCCACTGTCACAGAGAACCCGCCGTCATATCGAACCTTCCAAACACACAACCACCCTCCGATCCAGCCTCGCCGGAGTCGCACGAAGCGCGCCGAGCATGCCCGACCGACATTTGGTCCGAGCGTCAAGTCTCTCTTGGTGAGATGTGATCAGCGGACCTCATCCAATGTCACAGAGAAACCGCCGTCATATCGAGCCTTCCAAACACACAACCACCCTCCGATCCAGCCTCGCCGGAGTCGCACGTAGCGCGCCGAGCATGCCCGACCGACATAAGGTCCGAGCGTCAAGTCTCTCTTGGTGAGATGTGATCAGCGGACCTCATCCACTGTCACAGAGAAACCGCCGTCATATCGAACCTTCCAAACACACAACCACCCTCCGATCCAGCCTCGCCGGAGTCGCACGAAGCGCGCCGAGCATGCCCGACCGACATAAGGTCCGAGCGTCAAGTCTCTCTTGGTGAGATGTGATCAGCGGACCTCATCCACTGTCACAGAGAACCCGCCGTCATATCGAACCTTCCAAACACACAACCACCCTCCGATCCAGCCTCGCCGGAGTCGCACGAAGCGCGCCGAGCATGCCCGACCGACATAAGGTCCGAGCGTCAAGTCTCTCTTGGTGAGATGTGATCAGCGGACCTCATCCACTGTCACAGAGAACCCGCCGTCATATCGAACCTTCCAAACACACAACCACCCTCCGATCCAGCCTCGCCGGAGTCGCACGAAGCGCGCCGAGCATGCCCGACCGACATAAGGTCCGAGCGTCAAGTCTCTCTTGGTGAGATGTGATCAGCGGACCTCGTCCACTGTCACAGAGGAACCGCCGTCATATCGAGCCTTCCAAACACACAACCACCCTCCGATCCAGCCTCGCCGGAGTCGCACGAAGCGCGCCGAGCATGCCCGACCGACATAAGGTCCGAGCATCAAGTCTCTCTTGATGAGATGTGATCAGCGGACCTCATCCACTGTCACAGAGAAACCGCCGTCATATCGAACCTTCCAAACACACAACCACCCTCCGATCCAGCCTCGCCGGAGTCGCACGAAGCGCGCCGAGCATGCCCGACCGACATAAGGTCCGAGCGTCAAGTCTCTCTTGGTGAGATGTGATCAGCGGACCTCATCCACTGTCACAGAGAAACCGCCGTCATATCGAGCCTTCCAAACACACAACCACCCTCCGATCCAGCCTCGCCGGAGTCGCACGAAGCGCGCCGAGCATGCCCGACCGACATAAGGTCCGAGCGTCAAGTCTCTCTTGGTGAGATGTGATCAGCGGACCTCGTCCACTGTCACAGAGAACCCGCCGTCATATCGAACCTTCCAAACACACAACCACCCTCCGATCCAGCCTCGCCGGAGTCGCACGAAGCGCGCCGAGCATGCCCGACCGACATAAGGTCCGAGCGTCAAGTCTCTCTTGGTGAGATGTGATCAGCGGACCTCATCCACTGTCACAGAGAAACCGCCGTCATATCGAACCTTCCAAACACACAACCACCCTCCGATCCAGCCTCGCCGGAGTCGCACGAAGCGCGCCGAGCATGCCCGACCGACATAAGGTCCGAGCGTCAAGTCTCTCTTGGTGAGATGTGATCAGCGGACCTCATCCACTGTCACAGAGAACCCGCCGTCATATCGAACCTTCCAAACACACAACCACCCTCCGATCCAGCCTCGCCGGAGTCGCACGAAGCGCGCCGAGCATGCCCGACCGACATAAGGTCCGAGCGTCAAGTCTCTCTTGGTGAGATGTGATCAGCGGACCTCATCCACTGTCACAGAGAAACCGCCGTCATATCGAACCTTCCAAACACACAACCACCCTCCGATCCAGCCTCGCCGGAGTCGCACGAAGCGCGCCGAGCATGCCCGACCGACATAAGGTCCGAGCGTCAAGTCTCTCTTGGTGAGATGTGATCAGCGGACCTCATCCACTGTCACAGAGAAACCGCCGTCATATCGAACCTTCCAAACACACAACCACCCTCCGATCCAGCCTCGCCGGAGTCGCACGAAGCGCGCCGAGCATGCCCGACCGACATTTGGTCCGAGCGTCAAGTCTCTCTTGATGAGATGTGATCAGCGGACCTCGTCCACTGTCACAGAGAACCCGCCGTCATATCGAGCCTTCCAAACACACAACCACCCTCCGATCCAGCCTCGCCGGAGTCGCACGAAGCGCGCCGAGCATGCCCGACCGACATAAGGTCCGAGCGTCAAGTCTCTCTTGGTGAGATGTGATCAGCGGACCTCATCCACTGTCACAGAGAAACCGCCGTCATATCGAACCTTCCAAACACACAACCACCCTCCGATCCAGCCTCGCCGGAGTCGCACGAAGCGCGCCGAGCATGCCCGACCGACATAAGGTCCGAGCGTCAAGTCTCTCTTGGTGAGATGTGATCAGCGGACCTCATCCACTGTCACAGAGAAACCGCCGTCATATCGAACCTTCCAAACACACAACCACCCTCCGATCCAGCCTCGCCGGAGTCGCACGAAGCGCGCCGAGCATGCCCGACCGACATAAGGTCCGAGCGTCAAGTCTCTCTTGGTGAGATGTGATCAGCGGACCTCATCCACTGTCACAGAGAAACCGCCGTCATATCGAACCTTCCAAACACACAACCACCCTCCGATCCAGCCTCGCCGGAGTCGCACGAAGCGCGCCGAGCATGCCCGACCGACATAAGGTCCGAGCGTCAAGTCTCTCTTGATGAGATGTGATCAGCGGACCTCGTCCACTGTCACAGAGAAACCGCCGTCATATCGAACCTTCCAAACACACAACCACCCTCCGATCCAGCCTCGCCGGAGTCGCACGAAGCGCGCCGAGCATGCCCGACCGACATAAGGTCCGAGCGTCAAGTCTCTCTTGGTGAGATGTGATCAGCGGACCTCATCCACTGTCACAGAGAAACCGCCGTCATATCGAACCTTCCAAACACACAACCACCCTCCGATCCAGCCTCGCCGGAGTCGCACGAAGCGCGCCGAGCATGCCCGACCGACATAAGGTCCGAGCGTCAAGTCTCTCTTGGTGAGATGTGATCAGCGGACCTCATCCACTGTCACAGAGAACCCGCCGTCATATCGAACCTTCCAAACACACAACCACCCTCCGATCCAGCCTCGCCGGAGTCGCACGAAGCGCGCCGAGCATGCCCGACCGACATAAGGTCCGAGCGTGTAGTCTCTCTTGGTGAGATGTGATCAGCGGACCTCATCCACTGTCACAGAGAACCCGCCGTCATATCGAACCTTCCAAACACACAACCACCCTCCGATCCAGCCTCGCCGGAGTCGCACGAAGCGCGCCGAGCATGCCCGACCGACATAAGGTCCGAGCGTCAAGTCTCTCTTGATGAGATGTGATCAGCGGACCTCATCCACTGTCACAGAGAAACCGCCGTCATATCGAACCTTCCAAACACACAACCACCCTCCGATCCAGCCTCGCCGGAGTCGCACGAAGCGCGCCGAGCATGCCCGACCGACATAAGGTCCGAGCGTCAAGTCTCTCTTGGTGAGATGTGATCAGCGGACCTCATCCACTGTCACAGAAAACCCGCCGTCATATCGAGCCTTCCAAACACACAACCACCCTCCGATCCAGCCTCGCCGGAGTCGCACGAAGCGCGCCGAGCATGCCCGACCGACATAAGGTCCGAGCGTCAAGTCTCTCTTGGTGAGATGTGATCAGCGGACCTCATCCACTGTCACAGAGAAACCGCCGTCATATCGAGCCTTCCAAACACACAACCACCCTCCGATCCAGCCTCGCCGGAGTCGCACGAAGCGCGCCGAGCATGCCCGACCGACATAAGGTCCGAGCGTCAAGTCTCTCTTGGTGAGATGTGATCAGCGGACCTCATCCACTGTCACAGAGAAACCGCCGTCATATCGAGCCTTCCAAACACACAACCACCCTCCGATCCAGCCTCGCCGGAGTCGCACGAAGCGCGCCGAGCATGCCCGACCGACATAAGGTCCGAGCGTCAAGTCTCTCTTGGTGAGATGTGATCAGCGGACCTCATCCACTGTCACAGAGAACCCGCCGTCATATCGAACCTTCCAAACACACAACCACCCTCCGATCCAGCCTCGCCGGAGTCGCACGAAGCGCGCCGAGCATGCCCGACCGACATAAGGTCCGAGCGTCAAGTCTCTCTTGGTGAGATGTGATCAGCGGACCTCATCCACTGTCACAGAGAACCCGCCGTCATATCGAGCCTTCCAAACACACAACCACCCTCCGATCCAGCCTCGCCGGAGTCGCACGAAGCGCGCCGAGCATGCCCGACCGACATAAGGTCCGAGCGTCAAGTCTCTCTTGGTGAGATGTGATCAGCGGACCTCATCCACTGTCACAGAGAACCCGCCGTCATATCGAACCTTCCAAACACACAACCACCCTCCGATCCAGCCTCGCCGGAGTCGCACGAAGCGCGCCGAGCATGCCCGACCGACATAAGGTCCGAGCGTCAAGTCTCTCTTGGTGAGATGTGATCAGCGGACCTCGTCCACTGTCACAGAGAACCCGCCGTCATATCGAGCCTTCCAAACACACAACCACCCTCCGATCCAGCCTCGCCGGAGTCGCACGAAGCGCGCCGAGCATGCCCGACCGACATAAGGTCCGAGCGTCAAGTCTCTCTTGGTGAGATGTGATCAGCGGACCTCATCCACTGTCACAGAGAACCCGCCGTCATATCGAACCTTCCAAACACACAACCACCCTCCGATCCAGCCTCGCCGGAGTCGCACGTAGCGCGCCGAGCATGCCCGACCGACATAAGGTCCGAGCGTCAAGTCTCTCTTGGTGAGATGTGATCAGCGGACCTCATCCACTGTCACAGAGAAACCGCCGTCATATCGAGCCTTCCAAACACACAACCACCCTCCGATCCAGCCTCGCCGGAGTCGCACGAAGCGCGCCGAGCATGCCCGACCGACATAAGGTCCGAGCGTCAAGTCTCTCTTGGTGAGATGTGATCAGCGGACCTCATCCACTGTCACAGAGAACCCGCCGTCATATCGAACCTTCCAAACACACAACCACCCTCCGATCCAGCCTCGCCGGAGTCGCACGAAGCGCGCCGAGCATGCCCGACCGACATAAGGTCCGAGCGTCAAGTCTCTCTTGGTGAGATGTGATCAGCGGACCTCATCCACTGTCACAGAGAACCCGCCGTCATATCGAGCCTTCCAAACACACAACCACCCTCCGATCCAGCCTCGCCGGAGTCGCACGAAGCGCGCCGAGCATGCCCGACCGACATAAGGTCCGAGCGTCAAGTCTCTCTTGGTGAGATGTGATCAGCGGACCTCGTCCACTGTCACAGAGAACCCGCCGTCATATCGAGCCTTCCAAACACACAACCACCCTCCGATCCAGCCTCGCCGGAGTCGCACGAAGCGCGCCGAGCATGCCCGACCGACATAAGGTCCGAGCGTCAAGTCTCTCTTGGTGAGATGTGATCAGCGGACCTCATCCACTGTCACAGAGAACCCGCCGTCATATCGAGCCTTCCAAACACACAACCACCCTCCGATCCAGCCTCGCCGGAGTCGCACGAAGCGCGCCGAGCATGCCCGACCGACATAAGGTCCGAGCGTCAAGTCTCTCTTGGTGAGATGTGATCAGCGGACCTCATCCACTGTCACAGAGAAACCGCCGTCATATCGAGCCTTCCAAACACACAACCACCCTCCGATCCAGCCTCGCCGGAGTCGCACGAAGCGCGCCGAGCATGCCCGACCGACATAAGGTCCGAGCGTCAAGTCTCTCTTGGTGAGATGTGATCAGCGGACCTCATCCACTGTCACAGAGAACCCGCCGTCATATCGAGCCTTCCAAACACACAACCACCCTCCGATCCAGCCTCGCCGGAGTCGCACGAAGCGCGCCGAGCATGCCCGACTGACATAAGGTCTGAGCGTCAAGTCTCTCTTGGTGAGATGTGATCAGCGGACCTCATCCACTGTCACAGAGAACCCGCCGTCATATCGAACCTTCCAAACACACAACCACCCTCCGATCCAGCCTCGCCGGAGTCGCACGAAGCGCGCCGAGCATGCCCGACCGACATAAGGTCCGAGCGTCAAGTCTCTCTTGATGAGATGTGATCAGCGGACCTCGTCCACTGTCACAGAGAACCCGCCGTCATATCGAACCTTCCAAACACACAACCACCCTCCGATCCAGCCTCGCCGGAGTCGCACGAAGCGCGCCGAGCATGCCCGACCGACATAAGGTCCGAGCGTCAAGTCTCTCTTGGTGAGATGTGATCAGCGGACCTCATCCACTGTCACAGAGAAACCGCCGTCATATCGAACCTTCCAAACACACAACCACCCTCCGATCCAGCCTCGCCGGAGTCGCACGAAGCGCGCCGAGCATGCCCGACCGACATAAGGTCCGAGCGTCAAGTCTCTCTTGGTGAGATGTGATCAGCGGACCTCATCCACTGTCACAGAGAAACCGCCGTCATATCGAACCTTCCAAACACACAACCACCCTCCGATCCAGCCTCGCCGGAGTCGCACGAAGCGCGCCGAGCATGCCCGACCGACATAAGGTCCGAGCGTCAAGTCTCTCTTGGTGAGATGTGATCAGCGGACCTCATCCACTGTCACAGAGAAACCGCCGTCATATCGAACCTTCCAAACACACAACCACCCTCCGATCCAGCCTCGCCGGAGTCGCACGAAGCGCGCCGAGCATGCCCGACCGACATAAGGTCCGAGCGTCAAGTCTCTCTTGGTGAGATGTGATCAGCGGACCTCATCCACTGTCACAGAGAAACCGCCGTCATATCGAGCCTTCCAAACACACAACCACCCTCCGATCCAGCCTCGCCGGAGTCGCACGAAGCGCGCCGAGCATGCCCGGCCGACATTTGGTCCGAGCGTCAAGTCTCTCTTGGTGAGATGTGATCAGCGGACCTCATCCACTGTCACAGAGAAACCGCCGTCATATCGAACCTTCCAAACACACAACCACCCTCCGATCCAGCCTCGCCGGAGTCGCACGAAGCGCGCCGAGCATGCCCGACCGACATAAGGTCCGAGCGTCAAGTCTCTCTTGGTGAGATGTGATCAGCGGACCTCATCCACTGTCACAGAGAAACCGCCGTCATATCGAACCTTCCAAACACACAACCACCCTCCGATCCAGCCTCGCCGGAGTCGCACGAAGCGCGCCGAGCATGCCCGACCGACATAAGGTCCGAGCGTCAAGTCTCTCTTGGTGAGATGTGATCAGCGGACCTCATCCACTGTCACAGAGAACCCGCCGTCATATCGAACCTTCCAAACACACAACCACCCTCCGATCCAGCCTCGCCGGAGTCGCACGAAGCGCGCCGAGCATGCCCGGCCGACATTTGGTCCGAGCGTCAAGTCTCTCTTGGTGAGATGTGATCAGCGGACCTCATCCACTGTCACAGAGAAACCGCCGTCATATCGAACCTTCCAAACACACAACCACCCTCCGATCCAGCCTCGCCGGAGTCGCACGAAGCGCGCCGAGCATGCCCGACCGACATAAGGTCCGAGCGTCAAGTCTCTCTTGGTGAGATGTGATCAGCGGACCTCATCCACTGTCACAGAGAAACCGCCGTCATATCGAACCTTCCAAACACACAACCACCCTCCGATCCAGCCTCGCCGGAGTCGCACGAAGCGCGCCGAGCATGCCCGACCGACATAAGGTCCGAGCGTCAAGTCTCTCTTGGTGAGATGTGATCAGCGGACCTCATCCACTGTCACAGAGAAACCGCCGTCATATCGAACCTTCCAAACACACAACCACCCTCCGATCCAGCCTCGCCGGAGTCGCACGAAGCGCGCCGAGCATGCCCGACCGACATAAGGTCCGAGCGTCAAGTCTCTCTTGGTGAGATGTGATCAGCGGACCTCATCCACTGTCACAGAGAAACCGCCGTCATATCGAACCTTCCAAACACACAACCACCCTCCGATCCAGCCTCGCCGGAGTCGCACGAAGCGCGCCGAGCATGCCCGACCGACATAAGGTCCGAGCGTCAAGTCTCTCTTGGTGAGATGTGATCAGCGGACCTCATCCACTGTCACAGAGAAACCGCCGTCATATCGAACCTTCCAAACACACAACCACCCTCCGATCCAGCCTCGCCGGAGTCGCACGAAGCGCGCCGAGCATGCCCGACCGACATAAGGTCCGAGCGTCAAGTCTCTCTTGGTGAGATGTGATCAGCGGACCTCATCCACTGTCACAGAGAACCCGCCGTCATATCGAGCCTTCCAAACACACAACCACCCTCCGATCCAGCCTCGCCGGAGTCGCACGAAGCGCGCCGAGCATGCCCGACCGACATAAGGTCCGAGCGTCAAGTCTCTCTTGGTGAGATGTGATCAGCGGACCTCATCCACTGTCACAGAGAACCCGCCGTCATATCGAGCCTTCCAAACACACAACCACCCTCCGATCCAGCCTCGCCGGAGTCGCACGAAGCGCGCCGAGCATGCCCGACCGACATAAGGTCCGAGCGTCAAGTCTCTCTTGGTGAGATGTGATCAGCGGACCTCATCCACTGTCACAGAGAAACCGCCGTCATATCGAACCTTCCAAACACACAACCACCCTCCGATCCAGCCTCGCCGGAGTCGCACGAAGCGCGCCGAGCATGCCCGACCGACATAAGGTCCGAGCGTCAAGTCTCTCTTGGTGAGATGTGATCAGCGGACCTCATCCACTGTCACAGAGAACCCGCCGTCATATCGAGCCTTCCAAACACACAACCACCCTCCGATCCAGCCTCGCCGGAGTCGCACGAAGCGCGCCGAGCATGCCCGACCGACATAAGGTCCGAGCGTCAAGTCTCTCTTGGTGAGATGTGATCAGCGGACCTCATCCACTGTCACAGAGAACCCGCCGTCATATCGAACCTTCCAAACACACAACCACCCTCCGATCCAGCCTCGCCGGAGTCGCACGAAGCGCGCCGAGCATGCCCGACCGACGCGTCGCGCGTCTCGAGCCGGTAAACGCGCCTTCGGACGTCTGTTGTTGCGAGTCTGCTAATGCTGCCCCTGGAGTGCCGCTACAAGCTATGCACGCCCCCGGAGGGCTGCAACCCGCTGCGCGTGTTCACATACAACCAGGGACATGTGTTGTCACATGTAGCAACAGGATGAGTCATCGACCCAGAGAGATGAACAAGTGGGGTATACTGGGTATACTGGGTATTCTGATGGGTATACCGTATATACTGGGTATACTGATGGGTATACTGGGTATACTGATGGGTATACTGGGTATACTTGGTATACTAGGCATACTGGGTATACTGAGTGTACTTGATATACTAGGTATACTGAGTATACTGGGTATACTGGGCATACTAAGTGTACTGGGTATACTAGGTATACTGGGTATACTGGGTATACTGGACTTACTGAGTGTACTGGGTATACTAGGTATACTGGGTATACTTGTTAAACTGGGTATACCAGGTAAACCGGGCATACTGAGTGTACTGGGTATACTGGGTATGGAGTATACTGTATACTGGGTATACTGTATACTGGGTGTACTGGGTATACCGGGTATACTGGGTATACTGGGTATTTTGAGTATACTGGGTATACTGAGTTCAATGAGTACACTATAGGAAGTCTGCGAAAACTCACCTGGTGGTAGAAAAGGCGAGCATAGCATGAGTTTGAATTCGAATACAGATAAAAATGAACTCAATTATTTGTTCGGGGTAGCAGATCGCCCTCGTGGCCCGGCCCGGACTTGAGGATCCAGCGCCCCCAGGCTGAACCCTATCCAGCGCCCCCAGGCTGGACCCCATCCAGCGTCCCCAGGCTGGACCCCATCCAGCGTCCCCAGGCTGAACCTCATTCAGCGCCCCTAGGCTGAACCCTATGCAGCACCCCCAGGCTGAACCCTATGCAGCGCCCCCAGGCTGAACCCTATTCAGCGCCCCCAGGCTGAACCTCATTCAGCGCCCCTAGGCTGAACCCTATTCAGCGCCCCCAGGCTGAACCTCATTCAGCGCCCCCAGGCTGAACCCTATCCAGCGTCCCCAGGCTGAACCCTATTCAGCGCCCCCAGGCTGAACCCCATCCAGCGCCCCCAGGCTGAACCCTATTCAGCGCCCCCAGGCTGGACCTTATTAAGCGCCCCTAGGCTGGACCCTATCCAGCGCCCCCAGGCAGGACCCTATCCAGCGCCCCCAGGCTGAACCCTATTCAGCGCACCCAGGCTGGACCTCATTCAGTGCCCCGATAGGCTGAACCTTATTAAGCGCCCCTAGGCTGAACCTTATTAAGCGCCCCCAGGCTGGACCCTATCCAGCGCCCCCAGGCTGAACCCTATCCAGAGCCCCCAGGCTGAACCCCATTCAGCGCCCCCAGGCTGGACCCCATCCAGCGCCCCCAGGCTGAACCCTATTCAGCGCCCCCAGGCTGGACCTTATTAAGCGCCCCTAGGCTGGACCCTATCCAGCGCCCCCAGGCTGAACCCTATCCAGCGCCCCCAGGCTGAACCCTAT
Source organism: Brachyptera risi (assembly GCA_964007535.1). Taxonomy (NCBI): domain Eukaryota; kingdom Metazoa; phylum Arthropoda; class Insecta; order Plecoptera; family Taeniopterygidae; genus Brachyptera; species Brachyptera risi. The sequence goes on from OZ023331.1 coordinate 2,089,659, forward strand.
TCAGCGCCCCCAGGCTGAACCCCATCCAGCGCCCCCGGGCTGAACCCTATTCAGCGCCCCCAGGCTGGACCTTATTAAGCGCCCCTAGGCTGGACCCTATCCAGCGCCCCCATGCTGAACCCTATCCAGCGCCCCCAGGCTGAACCCTATTCAGCGCCCACAGGCTGGACCCCATCCAGCGCCCCCAGGCTGAACCTTATTAAGCGCCCCCAGGCTGAACCCCATCCAGCGCCCCCAGGCTGAACCCTATTCAGCGCCCCCAGGCTGGACCTTATTAAGCGCCCCTAGGCTGGACCCCATCCAGCGCCCCCAGGCTGAACCCTATCCAGCGCCCCCAGGCTGAACCCCATCCAGCGCCCCCAGGCTGAACCCTATTCAGCGCCCCCAGGCTGGACCTCATTCAGTGCCCCGATAGGCTGAACCTTATTAAGCGCCCCTAGGCTGAACCTTATTAAGCGCCCCCAGGCTGGACCCTATCCAGCGCCCCCAGGCTGAACCCTATCCAGCGCCCCCAGGCTGAACCCCATCCAGCGCCCCCAGGCTGAACCCTATCCAGCGCCCCCAGGCTGAACCCCATCCAGCGCCCCCAGGCTGAACCT
>OZ023331.1:2092757-2115257 GCA_964007535.1 Brachyptera risi
CTGCTTTCGGCGCCCCTTTCAGTAGGAACTCAAACTTTCATCCCCCGCCCCCACAGGAAGACAATGCCATCACGTCAAGCTCGTGGTGTCGTGACAGAAGAGAAGAAGTTCTCCTCAGAAGTATAGTTGTAGTGGTAGGTTCAACCTTCTGTCGAGGAAATCGATACACAATCCATATGTATCACAATATAACTCATAGATAGAATTAAAATTGAGTATAAAAAGGTATCATTCGTGAATCATCGACGAATCATCGATTCTGGTACACCAAACTAATTATACAACCAATAATGATACATTTAAATATTTCAGATTGATCGATACAGAATTGAGATAAATCAATAGATCTTGTATATGTTTTTTTTTTTTTTTCAATAACATCGAAACTTGATACAAAATCATTGTTTCCCAATTAAGGCTATGGATGAAAGATAGGATCGTTCAGACGGGGCACCACAAGGGCGATCTTACCACCCCATTTTGATTATTTGAAACTAATGGTCTTCAACACCAGGACTGCGCTGTCTGTGACCATAATTTTTCGCCGTAGATAAAAGTCTTTCAGTATAATAATAATAAATATATATTTAATATATATATTATATATATATATATATATATATATATATATATATATATATAAATATATATATATATATATATATATATATATATATATATATATATATATATATATATATATATATATATAATAAATATAAATAAATATAGTAAATGATGATACATTCAAATATTTCAGATCGATCGATACGGAATTGAGATAAATCAATAGATCTCGTATATGTAGACACTCTGATACATATAGATATAGATGGCTGGATGATGTAGATAATCAGTTGAATAATATTTTTGAATATGAATTTCCTAATATGTCAATACACAGACAAGTGAAATCAATAAGTATTATGAATTCACTGAAATCCAGAATCAACAAACTATTAATTGTGAGGAGCTCTTTGCATGAGGAGTGATTTAAATTGATCCGAAAGTAGAATTGTAATGCTAGTAGGGAGAATTATTCTGAAGATCACTTCCTAAAGTCTGAAGATCTCAGACGTATAATGAACGGTTATGTTTGTTCAGAAGTACATGGTTCTCATTCTTCTCAAATGCGAGCGAAATAACTGAGAATATTAATTTCGAATCAAGATGTGATTGAGTCACTGCTTACGCTCATCCAATTTTGTTGTCTTCACATCGATTGATCTCACACAAGATAATGTCGGCTGTTCTCGACCCCACCAACATCCACGCCATGGGGGTACGAATCGCACGATCATGAAGTAGAGACGGAAACATTACACAGATTGTTCGGATCCATGCTTCATACGGGGTTCGAACCCACATCCGACACGACTTTCCCTCCCAGAGCGGTAACTCGGCTACATGACTCACGGGGGGCGCTATTTGTCAGCTCGCCACTGGTCCTTCGGATATTCTCGTGTTGTCTTCGTTCCGAGCCCGCGACAAGACAGCTTCACTCTGACGTGGTGACACGACTTGGGTCCGCTCTCACAAACTCTCGCCTAATCACCAGTTAGCTAACTACTGGTGAGGTGTCGGGAAGAACATACGTGACTCGAGAGGGAATCACGAGTTAGTCCGCTAATCACAGCTCTATTAACTAACTGATGCTCGATCCAATAATTAGCGGAGCTGGCCGCCATTCTATTTCCGATTCTATTTCCGAGCTCTCGACCATTGTGTGCCCGTGTTCCAAGGACATGTCACGACGAGTGACGTGTGATTATATTCTCAGCTGTGTCCACAAACAACGTGAGTTGGCGTGTGTGGAGTTGCAACCATAACAGTCAGCTGGGAGACGAGTACCACATGCCGCTGAGAGGGTCCTGCATCAGCGGCGGACCGGCTCACAGGGCAGGGAGGGGGGGGGGCAGTCTGTCATCAGGTCAGCCTCAACCTGTCTCTTGTTGAGATTGTTAACTGCTGTTGGGGCCGAGATCGAAGAACCGGAGTTCAACTCATTTCAGGAACTCGAAGCTGAATCGGAATCGGAGTCCCAATCATTCGATATTTTCGTGGATACGAAATCAAATTTATAATTTTCATTCCGAATTGACGTGAACTGGAATCAAAATCAGGATTATTATCCCGAGGGTGTCTTGAGTCCCGATATTTGGAGCTGCTTATGAAGAAGACATGCATTGTGTGCTATCTCATTCCCCACAGCCACTGTGGACAGAAACAAGGATGACTTGGGAGGCGTTTCTGATCCACATCGGGCGACAACTTTCCGTCAATGAAATGTCAAAGATACAAGTGATCAGAGCATGATGGAGCATCATGCTTCAATGACAGATGTGAAGAGTCATCCTCGAAGATTCCCCGATGTTTTCCCTGTGGAGCGTTAACCAAACTGTACATCTTGAGTCTCCGCTTCGCTCTCTTCATGAGCATATACCGATAATAGCACCCCAGTCCTTCAGACTCACACACGGTCGCAACCTCTCTCATTATCATTATTATTATTTTTGTAATATAAGATTTTTCTTTATGCCGATGACACTGTCTTATTGTCAGTTCATGATAATTATTTATAAATATTTTCAAATATTTGATTCTAATATTTTATATTATATAATATTTTATAATATGATAATATTTTCAAATGGACTCACGACCATAACTTGGTGATAAATTCGAGCAAACCTGAAATTATCCATATTTGTTCCCCATTCAATGAATTCAGACTTGAATCTGTTTTTTTTGTATTTTATTCATTTATTTGTCAATTCAAGATTATACAGAAAAGTTCACAATATTCCACAGAGCCTGTAAACAGGCTTACCTGTGGTTTGCATTATAATTATAACACATGAAAAACATAACTGATACAGAATAATTACAGTTATAGTGATGGCGTGTTTAGTTTTGTGAATTTTACGAGTTTCAATGATATTATAATGTGCCAATATAACAATACTTATATGAGTTTTTTTTCCATTCTCATTATTATAATTTCAAAATATATAAAAATTTCCATCCGACATTAAAAATTGAGAGAATATATATATATATATATATATATATATATATATATATATATATATATATATATATATATATATATATATATATATATATATATATATATATGATGATTTTTTTATGAAACAATAACAAAATTTCTTGTTGGGAAAAATATGGGACTTATTGGACATACGATTGATACTTATAACTACAAAATGATTCAGTATAATTCTAGGTGATTGATTGGGACAGAAACTTCCTTACATGTAATTGGAGTTTTGAGATACATTTGTTGATATCATCCATCATAATTATAGCTGTCTTCACAATTCAATAGGACTAAGTGAGCTGAGGTGTAATTCTTGTACTGATAAAATGAATGTTGTGGACAGTCACGTTTATTTGGGTATCACCATTGATAAATATTTCACTTGGAAGGATCATATAGACAGCTTGTGTGAAAGATAAAGGGCTTGTGCTCTTCAATTATTTGATCTAACATTTGTTTCACCATCTCATGTAAATCGTTTAATATATACTGCTATGGCTGAGTCTCTGATTTCGTACGGCTTACTTGCATGGGGCAATGCTTCATCCAACTATTTAAATAAAATAGCTTCACTTCAAAATAATATGATCATTTCTATTGCACCACTTGATTTAAAATTGAGATTGAATAATAGAATTGAATCTTCGTATCAACATTCTATGCTACTGCCTGTACAAAGTCTATTCTTGTCCTAATTCATAACTCAGTTCTATTTTTCAGATGATTTCAAAATTCCCTATACAAACACCTCAAACACCAGATCAAATAACTCAATTAGCTATGCAATTACCCGCTATAATAATAAGCATGGTAGAAGGCGGTTGATGTACGCCATTCCATCTATTCTTAATTCTGTTCCTCAACATCTATTGAAACTTCAAAACATAAGTTCTTTCCAAAAAAAATAAGTGCTGGCTTTTAGATTCCTTGAGTGGTACTCTGTGATTATTTGCGAATGGAATTTTTGTCACCTAATGTTTAATTCGTATCCACTAACATCCTACTCTTTTCCCAATATTCTACCTTTCTAATTTAATTGAGCTCAATGTTATTTTTCATATGCAAATATGGTGTTTTCTTTCTTCGTTATTATTATTCTCTGTCGAATCCACAGATAAGTCTTGTGCTAGGCTTTGTGGAAAGAGTGAACCCAATGTTTTATGTGCATGAATGATGAATAAACAACCTTTACTACTACTAAAATCATTATTATTTATATTATTATCATTCGAACTTGAATTCTGCCATCTCTAAGACGAAGCTGTCTGATCATCATATGGTTATGAATGACATTATTCTGATGAAAGTACACACATTGCCAAGAATATTGATGAACTATCGTCTAACTGTTATATACGTGGAATAAATGAGTCATCACTCAGAACTGGACTGACAAGCTGCGACTGGATTAGGCCTACTCTGAATACAAAAGATGATTGTACGGAGTAGTACAATGTCATTGTCACCAAATTCAACGGTTGCTATAAATATGCCTCACATTATGAATTGAACGATAAACGTAGAGAAAATGTGAAATCCTGGATAACCTATGATATAGTTAAGAGAGTTGAAAGGAGAGATATATTATTCAAGAAATGAAAACAATGTAAAAATATATGTATCAAAAAGATCTATGGGGAGGACTATGTCGAGAGTAGGAATGAGGTTGAAAAACTCACAGAGAAAGCTGAAATATTTTTTTTCCTGAAAAGTTAATTGACAGTTCGAAGGGTTGCAATAAAACTACATGGCAAACTATGGACATATTTATTTAAAGAAAAAACAGAATTCGGTTGATGACATAATTATAATTCTTCGGGGGCTGAAATTTCGAGCCTAGCTGCTGTTATTGCGAATTGTTTTGTTAATAGTTTTATAGACGAGGTCATAAATATTCGACATTCGTGTGATTTTATAACTGGTGATAACATACACACCGAAAGTGCAGTTACAATCTATGCTCATGCCTAATATAACAACGGTCCAGATGAGAGATATTCTAGATACACTTGACTTGAATAAGCAATCTGGAATTGACGATATCAGGGCCAAGGACTTATATTCAATAATAAACGTAATCAGCCCTTCATTAGCAGAGCCATTTAATATATCTTCCAATAGTGGCGTTGTTCCATCGATATGAAAGATCTCTGTTGTCAGACCAATTTATAAAAAGAGGGATCACATGATATATTCAAACTGAAGGCATATTTCTTTGATCCCTATCATTGATAAGATCGAACGCTGTGTTCCTAATGTTTTGATAGAGTATTTAAATAACCATGATCCAATAAACAAAATGCATTTCGGTTTTCAAAAAGAGAATGGAACAAATGATCTTCTCGCATAATTCTCTAACCTTGTAATTTCTTAATTGAATAATAATTTTCACGTACTAGCACTTTTGATCGATTTCTCGAAGGCATTCGATACGCTGGATCACAATGAATTGATTGACCTATTGGAGAAAATTGGAATAAGGGGACCTATACTGAATTGGTTTTCCAGTTATTTGGATGAAAGAAATAATTTGATGAAAATCAATGAAGAGTTTGGTGACGCTGGAGAATGTAAATCTGGAGTACAGCAAGGGTCAACTCTTGGACCAATCTTATATTTAATTCATCTGAACGAAATGTTCGAATGTATCAAGAAATCTAAAATATTCATGTATGCAGATGAGACCTTGATTATATCTGTTCACAAACAATTGGATGTCTCAGTTTCTAATTTACAAAATGATTCCACTAATGTATTCAAATTCACCTATGACCATGACTTGATAATAAACGCTGACAAAACAAAGGTTATGCACATTTGTACACCCTTGAACCAAGATAGATATAATAATTTCAACCTGGTCTATCTTTTTTTTTAATTGGGTTTTAACGACGCACTGTAATGATTACTAAGATCTATTGGCGTCGGATGAATGATTAATGAGATGATGGGATGATGGTTTTTATGGGTAGTGGGAAGGATAGTGGGAAGGAAGCGGTCGTGACCTATATTGTAGGAACCATCCCGGCATTAGCCTAGACTACAGAGGGAAACCACGAAAAACCCCTGTAAAGATGGACGGTGGCGGGGATCGAACCGGGTCCGACATGTCCCTTCACCTCCCGGATCACATGGAGCAAGTGAGCTAACCACTCAGCTACTGTGCCGCATCCTAGTCTATCATTCAAGTGCCTGTCCACATACACTGAAATGTGGAACCTCTAATACTAGTCAAACGCGAAATATGCGTTGTAAAATGAGCGAGATATCCTAATAAGGTATAAAAGTGGTTGAAGTAGTTCTACCCTTGCTACTTTATCGACTGTGGTATTCTACACACCTTGATATCTGAATAAGCTGTAAAAGTCGTTAAAGTAGTTCTAATCTTGCCACTTTATTGACTCTGGTAATCTACACACCTTGACGCATATACAAAATACTTCATTGTTGGTCAACTCTTGAATCTAGAAAGCAGTGAATCTCAACAACTTAATTCTGTCACAATTTGTATGAAATATTTGATGAATATTATCAGTTATTTTCATTTGTTTCTTCAAAACGACTGATCAGAATTGCTTCCAAAATTGTAATAATGTGTAAAATCCATGTTTTCATATTTAGAGAAAATTTCATCCCATTTGGAGAGATTTTATTTTTCAACATTTTCCGCCCAGCCAAATCTTATGGGGTTTTTAGAAACTTTGAGATGATTTTTCTCAAAATCGGTCTGACCGATTCATTTCAAAAACTATACAGTTTTGGATGAGTTTGCGTGTACAAAAAAAGTTTCATGTTGATCAGTCAACCCTTGCGACCTGTGGAGTGCTTACAAAAAAAAAAAAAAAAACACACAGACAAAGCCCTATAAGAGTGGGATGGAGACTTCGCTACGCTCATCAATTAACTCCGATTGTAGAGTTCATATTGACATTGTTGACACACATGTATATTTAAGCTTGACCATAGATAATTGATTCAGCTGGAGACCTCATGTAGATTCAATTTGTAATGGACTTCGATCCTGTGCATTCCGCTTTCATAACCTGAAATACATTTTGTCTTTTAAATTACTAATTTTAATTTTGTCTTTTAGTCTGTTTATGAGGCCCTGGGAGCATCTCTAATGGTATACGGGCTTCTGGCTTGAAGGAATGCTTCCCAATATCACTTGAATAAGATTATACAATTACAAGATGGAATGATAAGATCAATAGCACCTCATCACATAAAGCTTAACCTTAATTTAAATATCGGTCAATTATATCAACATTGCAATATACTTCCCTCAACACATTCACATTAATATCGAACAATTTTATTGCAGTATCACAAACAAAAATACAAAATATTAGACATTCATTCCATTCACACTGGATTAGCTAACAGGGAAACGTATAAGGTTCCGTCATGGATGAAAAATCCGGCAAAAGACGATTAGAAAATGTAGTTCCAGTTACTTTCAATATGCCGCCTGAAATCTTGAGAAAAATAGAGAAATTTGTCGACATAAAACGAGAGGTGGAGAATTGATTACTAAGCACATTGGAATGAATCGATGATGAAACATAAAATTCTAAAATCAATCAATCAATCAATATAATTATCATGTAGAAGTTATAGCAAAGACCTTAATATCCAACTTCGTTAGAAGACGTAAAACTGATCTTGTTTACCATGTAACGCTTGGCGACATTGCTCACTAGTGCTACCTGTCTCCGTGGAGTGAATTAGAAGAGAGATATCTGCTTTACCACCAATATGTTCAATGCGTATAACACGGAGCTGACGTGATTATCGTGTTGTGAATCATTCATAGAAATATTCCTGATAAGTTATAAATAGTATAGATATGTACGAATGAACGGATATTACAATTGGTCAAGCCTACTTACATTCCCGTTTCTCCCGGAATCTGAAGAATTACTTCACTTTTGCCTCGATTACATAATTAAAACACTCGGCGATATAACAGATAGCGTTGTCTCGACCACTCATGATGGAACTATAGGCCCAGGCATATTGATGAATCATGAAATATACTAGTTCTGAAAGAAACATTAGTTTGATAATTAGGTGGATCCAAGAAGGTGTGAGAAAAAATCATTCTGGTAATCATTCCAACTGGCCCGCCTAGAGAATAATTCACTCCACTACGATACGTGCGCTAGCATCGCTCTGTCGCCGCTTAGAAGGCTCAGTTTTAGGTCTTCTAACGAAGTTAGATACTAAGGTCTTTGGTTATAGGTAAATAAACCTTGCGTGTATTTTGTTTGGGTATTAGTGTTATTACACTGTTATTACATTTACATTCACTTCTTATTGCAGCATGTTTACTTGTGTTGTATTTGTATTGTACTGTGTTCATATGTATTCATTATTATTGTATCATATCCCAGAGGGTATCATCAGTTTATTCCACAGTTGAACCCTTAATGGGTTTTGTTGACACTTGAGGGTGAAAAATGTTTTCTCATCATTATTGATATTATTATTGTTATCATTATTATCGATCAATTCAATGGGTAGAAATTGGAGGATCTTTGTTGCTGGCGGAATTCAGCAGGGCCGTTCTTACATTTGACCAGTTTGAAACATAATTCACACGAATTTCAAAAATGTTCGAACTCACACACGGTCGCAACCTCTGTTCCAACTCACACACGGTCGCAACCTGTGTTACAACTCACACACGGTCGCAACCCCTGTTCGGACCCACACACGGTCGCAACCTCTGTTCCAACTCACACATGGTCGCAACCTCTGTTCGGACCCACACACGGTCGCAACCTCTGTTTGGACTCACACATGGTCGCAACCCCTGTTCGGACCCACACACGGTCGCAACCTCTGTTCCAACTCACACACGGTCGCAACCTCTGTTCCAACTCACACATGGTCGCAACCTCTGTTCCAACTCACACATGGTCGCAACCTCTGTTCGGACCCACACACGGTCGCAACCTCTGTTCCAACTCACACACGGTCGCAACCTCTGTTCCAACTCACACACGGTCGCAACCTGTGTTACAACTCACACACGGTCGCAACCCCTGTTCGGACCCACACACGGTCGCAACCTCTGTTCCAACTCACACATGGTCGCAACCTCTGTTCGGACCCACACACGGTCGCAACCTCTGTTTGGACTCACACACGGTCGTAACCTCTGTTCGGACTCACAGACGGTCGCAGCCTCTGTTCCAACTCACACATGGTCGCAACCTCTGTTCGGACCCACACACGGTCGCAACCTCTGTTTGGACTCACACATGGTCGCAACCTCTGTTCGGACCCACACACGGTCGCAACCTCTGTTCGGACCCACACACGGTCGCAACCTCTGTTCGGACCCACACACGGTTGCAACCTCTGTTTGGACTCACACACGGTCGCAACCCCTGTTCGGACCCACACACGGTCGCAACCTCTGTTCCAACTCACACATGGTCGCAACCTCTGTTCGGACCCACACACGGTCGCAACCTCTGTTTGGACTCACACATGGTCGCAACCTCTGTTCGGACCCACACACGGTCGCAACCTCTGTTCGGACCCACACACGGTCGCAACCTCTGTTCGGACCCACACACGGTTGCAACCTCTGTTTGGACCCACACACGGTCGCAACCTCTGTTCGGACCCACACACGGTCGCAACCTCTGTTCCAACTCACACACGGTCGCAACCTGTGTTACAACTCACACACGGTCGCAACCCCTGTTCGGACCCACACACGGTTGCAACCTCTGTTTGGACTCACACACGGTCGCAACCTCTGTTCCAACTCACACATGGTCGCAACCTCTGTTCGGACCCACACACGGTCGCAACCTCTGTTTGGACTCACACATGGTCGCAACCCCTGTTCGGACCCACACACGGTCGCAACCTCTGTTCCAACTCACACATGGTCGCAACCTCTGTTCGGACCCACACACGGTCGCAACCTCTGTTCCAACTCACACACGGTCGCAACCTGTGTTACAACTCACACACGGTCGCAACCCCTGTTCGGACCCACACACGGTCGCAACCTCTGTTCCAACTCACACATGGTCGCAACCTCTGTTCGGACCCACACACGGTCGCAACCTCTGTTCGGACCCACACACGGTCGCAACCTCTAATTGGACTCACACACGGTCGCAACCTCTGTTCGGACCCACACACGGTCGCAACCTCTGTTCGGACGCACACACGGTCGCAACCTCTGTTCGGACGCACACACGGTCGCAACCTCTGTTCGGACTCACACACGGTCGCAACCTCTGTTCGGACCCACACACGGTCGCAACCTCTGTTCGGACCCACACACGGTCGCAACCCCTGTTCGGACCCACACACGGTCGCAACCCCTGTTCGGACCCACACACGGTCGCAACCTCTGTTCGGACTCACACACGGTCGCAACCTCTGTTCGGACCCACACACGGTTGCAACCTCTGTTCGGACTCACACACGGTCGCAACCCCTGTTCGGACCCACACACGGTCGCAACCCCTGTTCGGACCCACACACGGTTGCAACCTCTGTTCGGACCCACACACGGTCGCAACCTCTGTTCCAACTCACACATGGTCGCAACCTCTGTTCGGACCCACACACGGTCGCAACCTCTGTTCGGACCCACACACGGTCGCAACCCCTGTTCGGACCCACACACGGTCGCAACCCCTGTTCGGACCCACACACGGTCGCAACCTCTGTTCCAACTCACACATGGTCGCAACCTCTGTTCGGACCCACACACGGTCGCAACCTCTGTTTGGACTCACACATGGTCGCAACCCCTGTTCGGACCCACACACGGTCGCAACCTCTGTTCGGACCCACACACGGTCGCAACCTCTGCTCGGACACACACACGGTCGCAACCTCTGTTCGGACCCTTACACGGTCGCAACCTCTAATTGGACTCACACACGGTCGCAACCTCTGTTCGGACCCACACACGGTTGCAACCTCTGTTCGGACTCACACACGGTCGCAACCTCTGTTTGGACTCACACATGGTCGCAACCTCTGTTCGGACCCACACACGGTCGCAACCTCTCTTCGGACCCACACACGGTCGCAACCTCTCTTCGGACCCACACACGGTCGCAACCTCTGTTCGGACCCACACACGGTCGCAACCTCTGTTCCAACTCACACACGGTCGCAACCTGTGTTACAACTCACACACGGTCGCAACCCCTGTTCGGACCCACACACGGTCGCAACCTCTGTTCCAACTCACACATGGTCGCAACCTCTGTTCGGACCCACACACGGTCGCAACCTCTGTTTGGACTCACACATGGTCGCAACCCCTGTTCGGACCCACACACGGTCGCAACCTCTGTTCGGACCCACACACGGTCGCAACCTCTGCTCGGACACACACACGGTCGCAACCTCTGTTCGGACCCACACACGGTCGCAACCTCTAATTGGACTCACACACGGTCGCAACCTCTGTTCGGACCCACACACGGTCGCAACCTCTGTTCGGACTCACACACGGTCGTAACCTCTGTTCGGACTCACACACGGTCGTAACCTCTGTTCGGACCCCCACACGGTCGCAACCTCTGTTCGGACTCACACACGGTCGCAACCTCTGGTCGGACCCACACACGGTCGCAACCTCTGTTCGGACTCACACACGGTCGTAACCTCTGTTCGGACTCACACACGGTCACAACCTCTCTTCGGACCCACACACGGTCGCAACCCCTGTTCGGACCCACACACGGTCGCAACCTCTGTTCGTACCCACACACGGTCGCAACCTCTCTTAGGACCCACACACGGTCGCAACCTCTCTTCGGACCCACACACGGTCGCAACCTCTCTTCGGACCCACACACGGTCGCAACCTCTCTTCGGACCCACACACGGTCGCAACCTCTCTTCGGACCCACACACGGTCGCAACCTCTCTTCGGACCCACACACGGTCGCAACCTCTCTTCGGACCCACACACGGTCGCAACCTCTGTTCGGACCCACACACGGTCGCAACCTCTGTTCAGACCCACACACGGTCACAACCTCTGTTCGGACCCACACACGGTTCCCATCTAACCACACCAAGGAACACCCCAAAAGGCACCACCCAATGAGAAAGTGTCCTGATTATCTGCTAACCACCTGCTCTTTTCTGTTCCAGGTAAGAGAAGGTCAATGTCCTGGAGGTCGCCTCGACCAGCCAATCACGTGAGTCCGCTCAGTTTCATTCACTCACACCCTCACTGGTTCTGCTAATACTGAGATCAGGCTGACTACCCAACAGAGAGTAGATACGGTGTCACAACTACGTGCAATGAAGAGCTGAGGAAAAATTAGTCAAGAAAACGTATCTAACTCAAAATCATAGAAATGCAGTAGTGGCTTACATTCCTTCAACCCTCTTTCGAGGAAATCGGTACAAGATTCACATATTTCACAATATAACTTATCAATAGCATTACATTTGCGTATGGCAGTAAGCCATCATTTATAATTTATCAACGAATTAGTAATTCTAGTATATCAAACAAATGATACAACAAATCAATGGATACAGATCAATAGATAGGTTATAGATATCAATCTAGATACGGTGTTCTATGTGAGTATAGTAGAATAGCAGCTGATGGCTTCTGACTGATTATATGACTTCACTAAGCACTTTCTTCCCATTTGAATATACAGACAGAATGGAAGAAAGTGTCAGAACAGCTTTACGAGTCACTCTCTACTCCCACTCGATCTTGTTTCTTGATTGACAGCTGAACTTTCATCAATTCCGTCTGCTTTGCGAACCAACTTCAATTTCAGGAAACCGAAATGTGATGATCCATTCCTTGCTCCGGGAAATTTCGGAAACTCTTATATATATATATATATATATATATATATATATATATATATATATATATATATATATATATATATATATATATATATATATATATATATATAGAGAGAGAGAGAGAGAGAGAGGGAGGGAGAGAGAGAGAGAGGGAGGGAGAGAGAGAGAGAGAGAGAATGACAATTTATTTGACGGCTGTCCGCAAAGCGGGATACCAAGATGGTACAGCGTAATATAGTCATACATAGTACAATGGTTATTTACGAAAGTGATACAAAATTGATTACAGAATAATCCTGAGATATTATAGAATTAATTTAATTGTGGGTTGATAACAAAAGTATGAGAATATTATGAAAATGGAAGAAGCTGATAGAAAAAAAGGTATTAATAATTTTGCTGAAAAGATTGAAATTATTCGGAAGAATATAAATGGTGCTGTAAAAGACCTCCCGAATCTATCAAAACTGAGTTACAATATCTCTTCATAATATCTTCTTTGGGATTTTGTAATTATCGAGAAAAGTGCATGAAAATTTTCAGGAATGTTGCCGCGAGCTCCCACCATTAATCCCACTACATCCCAGTACTTCGCATCAATTCGGTATTTCTTTGACAGATCTTTGATGCATGGAATATAACTAGTCAAACGTGATCTGGAATCAATTATCAATTCTTCTTCTTCTTATTATTGTTTGCTTAATGACCCCACCAACAGCCAGGTTATATAGGGGTACGAATGAGCGGGTGATTATGAAACGATGAAGTGATGATAAGTGAAGGGACGTTTACAAAATTCCAAGCCTCATGCGGGACTCAAACCCACACCCAACGGTGACTTCAGTTTCTGAAGCAGTGCCTCAGCTGACCGAGCTACCGAGGGTGGCAATTATTAATTCTTATCGGACCTTTATTCTCACCTTGTTGTTCAGTGGAAATAGCTGAAACAATCTGTCATCTTCTTCCCTCCTCGTTCTTATTCGTCGTCTGAACGATAATAAAGCGCAAACAACAGAAGAAGAGAAAGAAACTTCCACGGAGACTGAATGAAATGCGAAGACAATGTGAAGAGAGAATAATTCCATGCACAACAATCTTTCACGCTTCTATAATCCCGATTTCTGATTAGAAAACTGAAACAAAAGGAGTTTCAAGTTTGAGATAATGTTTGCGTGATTCGGCTCGAAGAACCTCCGAATCTCAGCAGTCGCTTCGCGCCATTGTTCCGCGCGGTGACAAAAGAGCGCACGATTCGTCGGCCAAGTGGCGCTCCTTCAGGTCAAAACTAGAATCGCAATGAGTTGATTCGATTCTTACGCTCCAATTATTAGATGAGCGTAGCGAAGTCTTCATCCCACTCTTATTGTGCTTTGTCTGTTTGTGTTTGTTTGTTTGTAAGCACTCCACAGGTCGCAGGGCTTGATCGACATGGAACTTTCTTTTTCACACGCAAACTCATCCAACTTAGAACTGTATGTTTTTGGTATGAATCGGTTGGACCGATTACGAGAAATATCATCTCAATGTTTCCAAAAACTCCATACGATTTGACAGGGAGGAAAATGTTGAAAAATAGAATCTCTCCAAATGAGATAAAATTTTCTCCGAATGTGTATACATGAATGATACATATCATCACCTTTTGTATGCAATTCAAACCGGCCGTTTTGAGGAAAAAAATTGAAATAACTGTCTTTATTCATCAAATATAATCATGAAAATAATGACAGAATTTAGGTTGCCGAGATTCACTGCCTTCTAGATTCAATATTTGCCCAACAATGAAGTATTTGTCTATGCATCAAGGTGTGTAGAATACCAGAGTCAATGAAGTGGCAAGGGTAGAACTACTCCAACGACTTTTGAACCTCATTCAGATATCAAGGTGTGTGGAATACCAGAGTCGATAAAGAAGCACGGGTAGAACTACTTCAACGACTTTTATACCTTATTCCGATATCTCACTCATCCCACAACGCATATGCTGCGTTTGACTAGTTGGACAACACGGAATATCATCAGCACATGATCATAACCGTCTGTCTTCCTATATATACACAAATGAATTTGCTTGTGGGCGCGTCGGAATCTAGTAAACACGCGGAACGATTGTCGTGGATCAAACGCCAAAATGCTCGCCACGAGATAGGGAAAGCATTTCATTTTCATTCATTTCATTTATTCACACAACTGCAGTTGCGCACGCATGCGCGGTGGCAGTTTTTACATTTATCTTTTTATGTTTACTTTCAATTGCAATTATATTAACAATAATTAACATTTAAATTCTTCTCTTAAATTCTTTTATAGTCTTTGCTTTTCTTGCATCTTCTTCCAGCCCATTCCAATCCATTATTGTTTTCTGAATAAAACTACCTCTACCCAGTTCTGTTCTAGCCCTCTCCACAGCAAGCTGTTCCCCTCCTCTCACCCTCCTCTGAACTCTCATCCCTATCCTATCTCTCACTTCTTCCCACCCCTTAAAACCATTCCTTGCCCTGAAAAAGTTCAGGAGTCTATCTTTTTTCCTCCTTTCCTCTAATTTTTCCCAACTCAATTCGTTCACCATCTCACTGGGCTTTTCCCTTACTTTTTCAACTCTTCCCTGATCATTTCGTTCCATTCTAAATCTTCTTACCCGTCCTAGAACCCTTCTTGCAGCTACCCTCTGCACCCCCTCTACTTCTTCGATCAATTTGATGTTGTAGGGATCCCAGACCGAGCCAGCATACTCCATCAGTGGACGTATTAGGCTCTTGTAAGCCTTCTCCTTAATGTCGATCCCTGTCCCCTTGAGTTGTCTCATTACAAAATTTAGTGATTTTATTCCTTTTTTTGACAGGTTTCTGATATGTTCCCCCCAACCCAAATTCTCATGTAAGTAAATTCCAAGATATTTATAGGCATCCACCCCCTCCAAAGTGTTACCCCCCAGATTATTGCTTACATTTATGTCCCCCTTCCTATTCTTTCTGGAGAAGTGGACTACCTTACATTTATTTATGTTTAATCCCATTAAATTTATTTTTACCCATTCATTTATTAAATTCAAGTCTAGTTGTAATGCAGCTTCATCTCCCTTTCCTTGTATTAGTCTGTATATGACACAGTCGTCAGCAAACAGACGAATTTTTGACTGTATGCCTTGTGCCAGGTTATTAATAAATATATTAAAAAGAAGAGGCCCTATCACACTCCCTTGCGGTACACCAGAAGTGACTTGGATATAATCTGAAAAGTCATTTCCAACCTTCACTTTCTGAGTCCTTCCTCTCAAAAAGTCTTCAACCCAGTTTGAAATAATTTGGTTATTGGTTACAAGTTTTAATTTGTCTATCAACAGTTTGTGCGGAACTTTATCAAACGCTTTCTCGAAATCCAAAAATATTGCATCTACTTTTCCCCCCTTGTCCAGTATGTCTGATAGCTCTTGCACAAGCCCGTGTAATTGGGTTGTGCAAGAGTAACCCTTTCTAAATCCATGTTGTCCCTTAAATAATCCCCCCCGTTTTTCAATGATAATTTTGATTTCATAATCTATAATTCTCTCAAGTATTTTACAAACTGCTGATGTTGGACTTACTGGTCTGTAGTTAGATAATTTTGCCCTTTCACCCCCCTTATGAATTGGTATGACAATTGCTTTTTTCCATTCCATTGGAACTACACCCATATTAACCGAATTTTGAAAAAGAATCGTTAAGTAAGTAAAAATTTCTTCTCGCAATTTTCAAGAAGTTATTGGAAATCCCATCTAAGCCTGGTGCTTTATTATTTTTTAAATCACGGATGATGCTCTGAATGGCCCCGTTCGAGATGTGAATTTTTCCTTTGCGTTCCGTTCTTTCCACAGTTTTTTTTACCCTTATTATTCATTTGATCTATTTGAAACACTCTTCCATAGTAATTGTTCAAAGCCTCAGCCTTTTCTGAATCAACAAAGTGTTGACAACCACTCTCTCCTACTAATGTTGGTATGTCGTTCCCACCATTTTTTTGTGTATTGACATAGTGGTACATATTTCCCCAACTTTTATTTTTATCATTTACATCAAACATACCCCCTAAAAATGTTCTTTTTGCAATCTTTTTTTCCTTATTCAGTTCCCCTTGTAGTTTTCTGATTTTTTCTTTTTTGCAAATTACTCCACTCTTTTTGTTATACATTTGTCTTCACTTTCTTTTCAGTGCTCGTATCCTCTTGTTATAGTAAATAGGATCCGAATTTGCTTTGATGAATTTGGATGGTACGTGTTCCTCAATACATTCATAACAGATATTTTTGAAGCCCTCCCATTGCTGATTCACATCTCCTCCATCTGAAATCCATTTATTAACCCTATTTTTCAAGAAATCTTTAATGTTGTCTGCATTTGCTTTTTTGAGCAGCATAACTTTTTTCCCTTTCCTCCCCTCATTTCTCCCATTACCTCCCATTAGTTGAACCGTCGGAATACTATGGTCGCTAATACCTTCATCCACCATCGTATTCAGCCACCTTTCAGGAGGTCTAACTAGTATGACATCTAGAATGTTCCCAATCCCAGCAGAGGTCAGTCTCGTACCCTCCTTAACGACTTGTATAAATCCCTCGTTCATGATATCATGAACCAGGTCCTGCTTCCTTGTGTTTCCCATGCTCCCTTCTTCCCATTTGACTCCAGGAAGATTTAGGTCTCCTGCCACAATCAGGTTATTTTCAAAATTCTGCCCTGTGACCCTCTCCTTGATTTTGTCTAGTAATTCCATACCTGCATTTGGAGGTCGATAAGCTGCAATTACAACGATTCTTTCTCTTCCCTTCTTGACTTCTACCTCCATTATTTCCAGATTACCTCCTGTCCAGATGAGTTTTCCCACTAGCTCGGTCACCATCACTCCCCCCCATGTTTGTTTCGGTCCTTTCTAAATAAGTTGTATCCCCCCATTTTAATTTCACTGTCAGTATAGTTAACATCTAGCCATGTCTCCACAGCTACAAAAACATCTGGATCAATAATTTCTATGACCGATCTAAATTTATCTAGCTTGTTACAAATACTTCTACAATTCACTAATGTTACTTTCAAGTTGTCGGTACTTACCCCCATTTAACCCCCTCCCTCCACATTTCGCTTCCACTCCCTCTTTCCCATTATTAATCCATTTTCATCATCGTTGCCCCTACCTAGTCATTTTTCACCAATTTTATCTTTTCTAATCATTTTCTCCGCCACCCGTCCCATGAGCCCCCCCAGTTCCCACTGTCCTAAACTGTTCAGGTGAACCCCATCCCTATGCAAGTGTCTATCCTCCACCCAGCAGTTACTTTCTACATATATGTAGAAATCCAGGCTACTCGATCGGAAGATGGACATCATTCCAGGATATCCAGATTGTGCCAACAGGATATGTCTACACGTCCTTGATTTGCGTCGTTCCCGGCATCAGGATCGAGGAGATGGACGAGCGAGGAAGCATCGAGAAGACGTCAGTTCATCACGAACTGCGCATGAGCAGAACGGCATATGACGTCATGCACGCGAGGACAATACGGGCGCTCCAGAGCTGTTTGCACCGCGTACCTTGTCATCGAGAAGACGTCAGTTCATCACGAACAGCGCATGAGCAGAACTACATGTGACGTCATGCACGCGAGGACAATATGGGCGCTCCAGAGCTGTTCTTGGTAACGGTTGGACAGATCGCCATGAGACAAGCGCCAGAGTGGTCGACGCGGTGAGACGACCACGGTGGAGGTTAGGAGAAATGTGGATGATAGAAGCCTGTGTTCACATCCGGTTCGGAAAATAGTATGATATTATTGTTCAAGGGGGATATTATTGGTGATCCAATTCAGAGATCCGTATTTCGGCTGTTTCAAATGACAAAGGTAATAACACTCTCTTGGAACAATACCTCCCCAATGATCTGACGAAACTACTGAGCAAAACCATTTATTATTATTACTATTGGGGTTGAGTTTGGTCCCATCAAATTGCTTGGATGTTATTTTATTTGAAGATAATTCTCTCTTCCTCTTGACGAGTTCCCAAAGAAAGACAGTGTTTCCTGCTGATATCGTTTGTCGGAGCAGAATCGTTCTCGTCATCCTCAAGAGGTGACTAGCAAGAGAGAGAGAGAGAGAGAGCGTGATGCTTGTGGCCACGGGTGTGAGAGAGACACGTGAACACTTCCTTGCAGTTGTGACGTCACGGCGGCCATGTTGGGCTAGTTCGCACCTCGACCGCATGGCACCACCACGATAACACCTCCCTGCTGCTATCGCCGTCTCAGACTCCAATGAATATCAACACGCTGCTTTTATTGCTTCATCTTTTGCGATATGAAAAAATTTAATTTAAAGAATTAGAGAGATTTCTTGGCCAAAGTGATAAAGAGGAATAAGTTTTTCCTCGTTCAGATCTATTAAAGTGGATGACACCCTGTTTGTTGATATTGCTTTTCTTGTGTTGGAACAAAGAACTCGGAACAAGGAACAAGATGGGTCAGCATGCGGTACTGGCGCCTCATGTTCACAGTGTCTCAGAGAACGAACATAGTTTGTAAATCACTAGAAGTAAACGCCGTGAAGCCTGTTGTATCGCTCAACATTCACACCGACTCCACTTCATGTATTCATGCTGGGTTTAACGACGCACTGACGCCTGAGATCCATGCGGCTCGGGGAATGATGATGTTTGAGATGAAAGACAACTCTGTCAAGTGTTCTTGGATAGTTGGAAGGAGTCGGTCGTGGCCCGCTGTGAAAAAAAAACCCATCCCAGTATAACTTGAACAAAAAAAAAACGCGAAAAATCCTGTCAGGTTGGTCGACCGTGGCGAGAATCGAGCCCCGGTTTCCTGAATGACGGTTCAGTGTATTAACCACTCGACCACACGTCTCACTACCGACTTCGATCGACATGACTTGAACAATTGGCATCTCATCATCACGCCGCCATCTTGGATTTGAGATGGCTAGGTTATGGGTTATTTCAAAGGCTGGTGAATGTTAGCTTTTGGACACGGGTTATGGGAAGAGGTGTTTGGCATGGCCAAAGTGGGGGGAACAAATGTCTGTATGAGGGACTATATTTCTTCTCAAGTTATTTCCAGTGTTAGGAGGATGACAAGAAGGTTACTGAGAACAGAATACTGTAGTCTTTCTATATGGTGTTGAATGGTGTCCCAACCTCCTTCATCTGAAGGTTCAGGTCGGATATCGAATCACGTGTTAATATCTCAGCACCAATGCAGGAACCTATCATTTGTTTGTGGGTGTTCACGAACACGGACATCTGCCTGGCACTGGTGGCACAGCGTTGCTCCATACGTCATCGAGAGACGTGGGTAGATCGGGCCTCGATCTCCCATCACCGTTCTTCTGGACAGAGTTTCTCCTTGATGCTCCAATAGCTCGCAAGAATACTGTGAGATCCCATGAGAAATAAAACCCAACCACCCATTATCTCGTCAACTATCAATCCGACGCTGATACACCTTGGTCGTCCTCACGGTGCGTCGTTAAACTATATTCCCACCATCTCGTCAGCTATTCATCCGACGCTGATACACCTTGGTCGCCCTCACAGTGCGTCGTTTCCAAATTTTTCATTGCAAACCTCTCATTGTTTTCATCTTGGTGCGTCGTTAAACTATCCTCACACCTTCTCGTCAACCATACATCCCATGCTGATATACCTCGGCCGCCATCTTGGTACGTCGTTAAACTATCCTCACACCTTCTCGTCAACCATACATCCCATGCTGATATACCTCGGCCGCCATCTTGGTGCGTCGTTAAAGTCGATAGAACAGAAATGTTCTTGTATCTTCCTCAAGAAAGCACAGTTGTCACCGAGGAGATATTCAAGTGCTTGTTCCATATATTGGCAGTACTTGGTGACGTCATAAAGCAGTGGCCTCCATGCAACGTTTCTACAGCCGAATAAAACCAAGCTTCCATTCTCTGATTTCCTTTCCGTGGTAAATAATAAATTACATTTTTCCATTTTATTTTTATCGAAAGCATTTGGTTTTGATGAGTGTGTGGTGTCTGCGCGGGGTCGAGGGGGCGGGGGGGCGGGGGCGGGGGGTAGGGGACGGGGTGGGGGGAGGAGAGTGCTCTCATGCCGAGCTGAATAAATGACGAACAATAAAATGCCCTCTCCGGCTGCGAGCGTGAAGACGGATTGTCGGCCAGTAACCGCTCGAGACGTGAGCCGCTCCAGCTAGCGGACCTAGCGGACCTAGCGCTCGCTGTGGCCGTGCGAGCGGTCACGTGACCCGCCCGTGTGACGTCATCGCACCGGGCCATGCATGTACAGGGGAGTGCACATGTTCTGCGAGGGAGGTTTGGCTCCATCATATTTACAAACTGATTCGTCGAATGATGAATTAATTATTCGAATATCTGATTAATCTGTGAATATTGGATGCACTTGGTGCCTAATGATACACTCCATTGCGGGGAGCAACGTGGACCGGTGAAACCATTCGAGAGATGGAAATTGAACATTATTATGCGATCTAGTAGAGCGGTAGCTAGACGAGAGCCAAGTCCCGCACGAAGCCAGCTACACGCTTACACTGTTTACACGACGTACTTCCAGGTGGATTTCAGCATACTGTATCTCAAGAACTAACAAACCCAGATACCTCTAGTTTGTTGTATTGGAATGAGGCGCCATACACGACACGACATGTAAAATTGAAGATATATCGGAACAAACCATTGGAAGTTATAGCACTGTGGGAAGACCACTTTTTTCCGTTTTCTCCTCCTCCTCCATCTCCTCCTCCTCCTCCTCCTCCTCCTTCTACTCCTCCTCCTCCTCCTCCTCCTCCTCCTCCTCCTCCTCCTCCTCCTCCTCCTTCTCCTCCTCCTCCACCTCCTCCTCCTCCTCCTCCTCCTCCTCTTCCCCTCCTCCTCCTCTCCCCCTCCTCCTCCTCCTCCTCCTCCTCCTCCTCCTCCTCCTCCTCCTCTTCCCCTCCTCCTCCTCCTCCTCCTCCTCCTCCTCCTCCTCCTCCTTCTACTCCTCCTCCTCCTCCTCCTCCTCCTCCTCCTTCTCCTCCTCCTCCACCTCCTCCTCCTCCTCCTCCTCCTCCTCCTCTTCCCCTCCTCCTCCTCTCCCCCTCCTCCTCCTCCTCCTCCTCCTCCTCCTCCTCCTCCTCCTCCTCTTCCCCTCCTCCTCCTCCTCCTCCTCCTCCTCCTCTTCCTCCTCCTCCTCCTCCTCCTCTTCCCCTCCTCCTCCTCCTGCCGTCGTCACCTAAGAACTAGGCTACAGGCCAAACGAATCGTCCGATTTGCCTGATTTTCTCACGAATTATGTGAACCCATATGGAGTTGTGTCTTTTGGATCTGTTATTCGGAAGTCATTCTTGGAAGCCGGAAGTGAGGTCATTTTACACTCAATTCTCAAGTTTTAGATATTTTTAAAAATCCTCTCACGACATATTTCGGTGATATTTAGAAAATATGTTTTTTTGGATGTACCGGATCGATTGTGTGTGCGATATTTGTCGATTGATCATTTTTAACCGGAAGAGATTGAAATGATAACTCTCAGAAATGAAGGATACTGTCGTATCGACGATTGAGTCACGGCCACCAATCAATC
>OZ023331.1:2120257-2122757 GCA_964007535.1 Brachyptera risi
TGGAATGCTTACAAAAAGAAAAAAAAAAAAAAAACACGGACAAAGCTCCATAAGAGTGGGATGGAATCTTCACTACGCTCATCTGATTAATTGATGATATTTTCGAATTATTAAGTGAACGCCATTTTATGCAGTCTTCAAAAACTTAACGATGGGGATATTGTAGATCTACTAGGAAAACGCGGAATTCGCGTTGTGAGATGAGCTCAAAAGTATATAAATGTACGATGAAAAATAATTCGTCAGCTCAGTCTACATCTACAGACATTGGATCACTTCAAACGTTCAAAAACCTCACCTGCAATTTGTTGATATATATATATATATATATATATATATATATATATATATATATATATATATATATATATATATATATATATATATATATATATATATATATATATATATATATATAAATATATATATATATATATACATATATATATATATATATATATATATATGTATATATATATATATATATATATATATATATATATATATATTTATATATATATATAGTGCTGCAACCTGTCGCATATACACTTTGCAAAACCAATGGATTCAAATATTCGATAAAATGTACACTTTTATTGCGTTTTCCCTGTTATTTCTCATCCGATTGTTGCAAAAATCTCTGTAATGCTGGGCTTTCATACCTGCGTTATTCGGATTGCGAATTTGCTAAGCGGTTTTTAAAGCCACCTTGATGATAAAACGACCAATCAGTGACAAAAGTTACGCGATTTCTGATTGTTGAGCTCGCCTCAATTCCACCGCCTTGTGGAAGCTGAACGCAAATCGCGTTCATGAAAAGCCAGCATTAAGGTGTATGATAGTACTAGTCAAACGCGAAATATGCGTTGTGGGATGAGCGAGATATCTGAATAAGGTATAAAAGTCGTTGAAGTAGTTCTACCCTTGCTTCTTTATCGACTCTGGTATTCTACACACCTTGATATCTGAATAAGCTATAAAAGTCGTTAAAGTAGTTCTACCCTTGCCACTTCATTGACTCTGGTAATCTACACACCTTGACGCATATGAAAAATACTTCATTGTTGGCCAACTCTTGAATCTAGAAAGCAGTGAATCTCCACAACTTAATTCTGTCACAATTTTCATGATATATATTCTATGAATATTATCAGTCATTTTATATTTTTTCTTCAAAAGGACTGATCAGAATTGCTCAAAAAATCGTGATAATGTGTGAAGTCCATGTATACACAATTAGAGTGAATTTCATCCCATTTGGAGAGATTTTATTTTTCAACATTTTCTGCCCAGCCAAATCTCACGGGGTTTTTAGAAACTTTGAGATGATGATTCTCAAAATCGGTCCGACCGATTCATCCCAAAAACTATACAGTTCTAAGTTGGATGAGTTTGCGTGTACAAAAAAGTTTCATGTTGATCAGTCAACCCTTGCGACCTGTGGAGTGCTTACAAACAAACAAAAAAAAAAACACACAGACAAAGCACTATAAGAGTGGGATGGAGACTTCGCTTCGCTCATCAATAAGGACATCTCAATCAACGATCACCCTTAAGACCGTCATCTTTAAAAGTGGAAAGGGAATCACACCAGATATTACAAATCTTTATGCCTGATATTACCAAGTCTAGTTAACTTTTATCTGACAGTTCAAACTTGTTATCACCATGGTTACCTGTGGTATTTGTTTTCACCAACTCTCAGATAAATACCAACTGGACTTGGTAATACTGGGCCTTAGTGGCGTACAGATCTTTGAATCAGTAGTTACAGATTGTTAAGGTAATGGGAATCGCACTGCAGGACGATGTGATGCGATTCATCGAACCGCCAGGGAAGAAACCACAACGATACTTTAATCACCTCAGGTTATGATGGTACTCGAGGTTGGATCAGTGAGAACTGAGTAGACGAGGTTCCAAGTCGATACGCGGTTTTCCTCAGTGAAATATAATATAGCTCTATCTGAAACTCACTCTGCTTGGAATGTTGACAGTGTATACAAATCGACAATTGAAAAATTAGATAATATTTCCTATCGCAAAATCATGGACATGCTGGTTTTTCATGATCACAAAATTGAAAGAATATATATATATAACTAGGCAAACGCGTTGTGTTTCCGCGTTGATGGATGAGCTGGAACATATCAACTTATCTTTGGATTGGTTATTATAGGTCACTCATTCAATTATATGAGCGTAGCGAAGTCTCCATCCCAGTCCTATAGGATTGTGTCTGTTTGTTTTTTTGTTTGTTCGTTTGTGTGCACTTCACAGGTCTTAAGGGTTTGACTGATCGACATGAAATTTTTTTGGTGCACGCAAACTCATCCAACTTAGAACTGTATAGTTTTAGGAATGAATCGGTTGGACTGATTTTGAGAGATATCATCTCAAAGTTTCTAAAAATCCCATAAGATTTGGCTGGGCGGAAAATGTTGAAAAATAGAATCTCTCTAAACGAGATGAAATTCTCTCTGAATGTGTATACATGAAT
>OZ023331.1:2127757-2135220 GCA_964007535.1 Brachyptera risi
GAGAGGGAGAGAGTGAGCGAGACAGAGAGGGAGAGAGTGAGCGAGACAGAGAGGGAGAGAGAGACAGAGAGGGAGAGAGTGAGCGAGACAGAGAGGGAGAGAGTGAGCGAGACAAAGAGGGAGAGAGTGAGCGAGACAGAGAGGGAGAGAGTGAGCGAGACAGAGAGGGAGAGAGTGAGCGAGACAGAGAGGGAGAGAGTGAGCGAGACAGAGAGGGAGAGAGAGACAGAGAGGGAGAGAGTGAGCGAGACAGAGAGGGAGAGAGTGAGCGAGACAGAGAGGGAGAGAGTGAGCGAGACAGAGAGGGAGAGTGAGCGAGACAGAGGGGGAGAGAGTGAGCGAGACAGAGGGGGAGAGAGTGAGCGAGACAGAGAGGGAGAGAGTGAGCGAGACAGAGAGGGAGAGAGTGAGCGAGACAGAGAGGGAGAGAGTGAGCGAGACAGAGAGGGAGAGAGTGAGCGAGACAGAGAGGGAGAGAGTGAGCGAGACAGAGACAGAGAGAGTGAGCGAGACAGAGAGGGAGAGAGAGACAGAGAGGGAGAGAGTGAGCGAGACAGAGAGGGAGAGAGTGAGCGAGACAGAGAGGGAGAGAGTGAGCGAGACAGAGAGGGAGAGTGAGCGAGACAGAGGGGGAGAGAGTGAGCGAGACAGATGGGGAGAGAGTGAGCGAGACAGAGAGGGAGAGAGTGAGCGAGACAGAGAGGGAGAGAGTGAACGAGACAGAGAGGGAGAGAGTGAGCGAGACAGAGAGGGAGAGAGTGAGCGAGACAGAGAGGGAGAGAGAGACAGAGAGGGAGAGAGTGAGAGAGTGAGCGAGACAGAGAGGGAGAGAGTGAGCGAGACAGAGAGGGAGAGAGTGAGCGAGACAGAGGGGGAGAGAGTGAGCGAGACAGAGAGGGAGAGAGTGAGCGAGACAGAGAGGGAGAGTGAGCGAGACAGAGGGGGAGAGAGTGAGCGAGACAGAGGGAGAGAGTGAGCGAGACAGAGAGGGAGAGAGTGATTGAGACAGAGAGGGAGAGTGAGCGAGACAGAGAGGAAGAGAGTGAGCGAGACAGAGAGGGAGAGAGTGAGCGAGACAGAGAGGGAGAGAGAGACAGAGAGGGAGAGAGAGACAGAGAGGGAGAGAGTGAGCGAGACAGAGAGGGAGAGTGTGAGCGAGACAGAGAGGGAGAGAGTGAGCGAGACAGAGAGGGAGAGAGTGAGCGAGACAGAGAGGGAGAGAGTGAGCGAGACAGAGAGGGAGAGAGAGACAGAGAGGGAGAGAGTGAGCGAGACAGAGAGGGAGAGAGAGACAGAGAGGGAGAGAGTGAGCGAGACAGAGAGGGAGAGAGTGAGCGAGACAGAGAGGGAGAGAGTGAGCGAGAGAGAGAGGGAGAGAGAGACAGAGAGGGAGAGAGTGAGCGAGACAGAGAGGGAGAGAGTGAGCGAGACAGAGAGGGAGAGAGTGAGCGAGAGAGAGAGGGAGAGAGAGACAGAGAGGGAGAGAGTGAGCGAGACAGAGAGGGAGAGAGTGAGCGAGACAGAGAGGGAGAGAGTGAGCGAGACAGAGAGGGAGAGAGTGAGCGAGACAGAGAGGGAGAGAGAGACAGAGAGGGAGAGAGTGAGCGAGACAGAGAGGGAGAGAGAGACAGAGTGGGAGAGAGTGAGCGAGACAGAGAGGGAGAGAGACAGAGGGGGAGAGAGTGAGCGAGATTGAGAGAGAGGGAGAGAGTGAGCGAGACAGAGAGGGAGAGAGTGAGCGAGACAGAGAGGGAGAGAGTGAGCGAGACAGAGAGGGAGAGAGTGAGCGAGACGGAGAGGGAGAGAGAGACAGAGAGGGAGAGAGTGAGCGAGACAGAGAGGGAGAGAGTGAGCGAGACAGAGAGGGGGAGAGTGAGCGAGACAGAGAGGGAGAGAGTGAGCGAGACAGAGAGGAAGAGAGTGAGTGAGACAGAGAGGGAGAGAGAGACAGAGAGGGAGAGAGTGAGCGAGACAGAGAGGGAGAGAGTGAGCGAGACAGAGAGGGAGAGAGTGAGCGAGACAGAGAGGGAGAGAGTGAGCGAGACAGAGAGGGAGAGAGTGAGCGAGACAGAGAGGGAGAGAGTGAGCGAGACAGAGAGGGAGAGAGAGACAGAGAGGGAGAGAGTGAGCGAGACAGAGAGGGAGAGAGTGAGCGAGACAAAGAGGGAGAGAGTGAGCGAGACAGAGAGGGAGAGAGTGAGCGAGACAGAGAGGGAGAGAGTGAGCGAGACAGAGAGGGAGAGAGTGAGCGAGACAGAGAGGGAGAGAGAGACAGAGAGGGAGAGAGTGAGCGAGACAGAGAGGGAGAGAGTGAGCGAGACAGAGAGGGAGAGAGTGAGCGAGACAGAGAGGGAGAGTGAGCGAGACAGAGGGGGAGAGAGTGAGCGAGACAGAGGGGGAGAGAGTGAGCGAGACAGAGAGGGAGTGAGTGAGCGAGACAGAGAGGGAGAGAGTGAGCGAGACAGAGAGGGAGAGAGTGAGCGAGACAGAGAGGGAGAGAGTGAGCGAGACAGAGAGGGAGAGAGTGAGCGAGACAGAGACGGAGAGAGTGAGCGAGACAGAGAGGGAGAGAGAGACAGAGAGGGAGAGAGTGAGCGAGACAGAGAGGGAGAGAGTGAGCGAGACAGAGAGGGAGAGAGTGAGCGAGACAGAGAGGGAGAGTGAGCGAGACAGAGGGGGAGAGAGTGAGCGAGACAGATGGGGAGAGAGTGAGCGAGACAGAGAGGGAGAGAGTGAGCGAGACAGAGAGGGAGAGAGTGAACGAGACAGAGAGGGAGAGAGTGAGCGAGACAGAGAGGGAGAGAGTGAGCGAGACAGAGAGGGAGAGAGTGAGCGAGACAGAGAGGGAGAGAGTGAGCGAGACAGAGAGGGAGAGAGAGACAGAGAGGGAGAGAGTGAGAGAGTGAGCGAGACAGAGAGGGAGAGAGTGAGCGAGACAGAGAGGGAGAGAGTGAGCGAGACAGAGGGGGAGAGAGTGAGCGAGACAGAGAGGGAGAGAGTGAGCGAGACAGAGAGGGAGAGTGAGCGAGACAGAGGGGGAGAGAGTGAGCGAGACAGAGGGAGAGAGTGAGCGAGACAGAGAGGGAGAGAGTGAGCGAGACAGAGAGGGAGAGTGAGCGAGACAGAGAGGAAGAGAGTGAGCGAGACAGAGAGGGAGAGAGTGAGCGAGACAGAGAGGGAGAGAGAGACAGAGAGGGAGAGAGAGACAGAGAGGGAGAGAGTGAGCGAGACAGAGAGGGAGAGTGTGAGCGAGACAGAGAGGGAGAGAGTGAGCGAGACAGAGAGGGAGAGAGTGAGCGAGACAGAGAGGGAGAGAGTGAGCGAGACAGAGAGGGAGAGAGAGACAGAGAGGGAGAGAGTGAGCGAGACAGAGAGGGAGAGAGAGACAGAGAGGGAGAGAGTGAGCGAGACAGAGAGGGAGAGAGTGAGCGAGACAGAGAGGGAGAGAGTGAGCGAGAGAGAGAGGGAGAGAGAGACAGAGATGGAGAGAGTGAGCGAGACAGAGAGGGAGAGAGTGAGCGAGACAGAGAGGGAGAGAGTGAGCGAGACAGAGAGGGAGAGAGTGAGCGAGACAGAGAGGGAGAGAGAGACAGAGAGGGAGAGAGTGAGCGAGACAGAGAGGGAGAGAGAGACAGAGTGGGAGAGAGTGAGCGAGACAGAGAGGGAGAGAGACAGAGGGGGAGAGAGTGAGCGAGATTGAGAGAGAGGGAGAGAGTGAGCGAGACAGAGAGGGAGAGAGTGAGCGAGACAGAGAGGGAGAGAGTGAGCGAGACAGAGAGGGAGAGAGTGAGCGAGACGGAGAGGGAGAGAGAGACAGAGAGGGAGAGAGTGAGCGAGACAGAGAGGGAGAGAGTGAGCGAGACAGAGAGGGGGAGAGTGAGCGAGACAGAGAGGGAGAGAGTGAGCGAGACAGAGAGGAAGAGAGTGAGTGAGACAGAGAGGTAGAGAGTGAGCGAGACAGAGAGGGAGAGAGTGAGCGAGACAGAGAGGGAGAGAGTGAGCGAGACAGAGAGGGAGAGAGTGAGCGAGACAGAGAGGGAGAGAGTGAGCGAGACAGAGAGGGAGAGAGACAGAGAGGGAGAGAGTGAGCGAGACAGAGAGGGAGAGAGTGAGCGAGAGAGAGAGGGAGATAGTGAGCAAGACAGAGAGGGAGAGTGAGCGAGACAGAGAGGGAGAGAGTGAGCGAGACAGAGAGGGAGAGAGTGAGCGGGACAGAGAGGGAGAGAGTGAGCGAGACAGAGAGGGAGATAGTGAGCGAGACAGAGAGGGAGAGAGAGCGAGACAGAGAGGGAGAGAGTGAGCGAGACAGAGAGGGAGAGAGTGAGCGAGACAGAGAGGGAGAGAGTGAGCGAGACAGAGAGGGAGACAGTGAGCGAGACAGAGAGGGAGAGAGTGAGCGAGACAGAGAGGGAAAGAGACAGAGAGGGAGAGAGTGGGCGAGACAGAGAGAGAGGGAGAGTGTGAGCGAGACAGAGAGGGAGAGAGTGAGTGAGACAGAGAGGGAGAGAGTGAGCGAGACAGAGAGGGAGAGAGAGACAGAGAGGGAGAGAGTGAGCGAGACAGAGAGGGAGAGAGGGAGAGAGAGACAGAGAGGGAGAGAGTGAGCGAGACAGAGAGGGAGAGAGTGAGCGAGACAGAGAGGGAGAGAGTTAGCGAGACAGAGAGGGAGTGAGTGAGCGAGACAGAGAGGGAGAGAGTGAGCGAGACAGAGAGGGAGAGAGTGAGCGAAACAGAGAGGGAGAGAGGGAGAGAGAGAGAGGGAAAGAGAGCGAGACAAAGAGGGAGAGAGTGAGCGAGACAGAGAGGGAGAGAGTGAGCGAGACAGAGAGGGAGAGAGTGAGCGAGACAGAGAGGGAGAGAGTGAGCGAGACAGAGAGGGAGAGAGTGAGCGAGACAGAGAGGGAGAGAGACAGAGAGGGAGAGAGTGAGCGAGACAGAGAGAGAGGGAGAGAGTGAGCGAGACAGAGAGGGAGAGAGGGAGAGATAGACAGAGGGGGAGAGAGTGAGCGAGATAGAGGGGGAGAGAGTGAGCGAGACAGAGAGGGAGAGAGTGAGCGAGACAGAGAGAGAGGGAGAGAGTGAGCGAGACAGAGAGGGAGAGAGTGAGCGAGACAGAGAGGGAGAGAGTGAGCGAGACAGAGAGAGAGGGAGAGAGTGAGCGAGACAGAGAGGGAGAGAGAGACAGAGAGGGAGAGAGTGAGCGAGACAGAGAGAGAGGGGGAGAGTGAGCGAGACAGAGAGGGAGAGAGTGAGCGAGACAGAGAGGGAGAGAGTGAGCGAGACAGAGAGAGAGGGAGAGAGTGAGCGAGACAGAGAGGGAGAGAGAGACAGAGAGGGAGAGAGTGAGCGAGACAGAGAGAGAGGGGGAGAGTGAGCGAGACAGGCTGCTGTGTGTGTGTGGATAAAGGATGGCGATGAGTTGGGCGCTTGGAATGCGTGAGCAGTGTGAGCTCAATCATATGTAGCGAACACAGATAAGCTCAACCAATAACTCCTTGGCAGAGGTTCGGGTGATCCTGAGTCCTGTGACCAGGTCCGGATTCATGCACAGGCTGGCGTGGATGAAGCCTAGGGGCGCTTGGGCTCTTTAGGGCTTCCATACTTTACTTTTGTTTCTAACTAGGAAAGCGCTGTATACGCGTTGTTAGACGAGCCGAAAGTAATAGTGTATTGACTTCTCTGCCAAACTTCTGCCTAAATTTGCCAATTGGGTGACATTTCAGTTATAAATGGGTAAACACTGCTTCGTGTGGTACCAATTTAGCACATTTCATGTTTTTTCTACAGAATGGCTGACCCGATCAAGCTGAGAATTCTTGGAAATGTGTATCAAGGTGTAATTCAACTTCGCACGGAATTTTATTCTGTTTGAAAATAAAAAATAATCTTAGTTTTTTCCCGCCGTGTTGTTCTAACAAGTATTTTTGAAATTTCTAAAACTCATGAAAATGAAAATTACCACCCGTTATAATGCCACAAAACTATACAGATCTGAGTTAGATGAGGAAGCAAATGGAAAAAGATTTGCAAGTTGATAGCTGTGGTCGTTTGATCTGTGGAGAACCGACGGAAAAACATAAAAATGAAAAAAAAACGACCACCAATTTTTTTTAGTATGTCAAATTGAATCCTCGCTGAAGCTCGTCCAATAAATGGGAAAAAACTGCTTTGAGTGGTACCAATTTAGCACATTTTATGGTTTTTCTTCAGAATTGATGACCCAATCAAGCTGAAAATTCTCAGAAATTTGTATCGGAATGCAATTCAACTTCACACAAAAATTCATTTTTTTTTTTGGAAAATTAAAATATTTCCTTTCTTTTCCGCAGTATTATTCTGACGGGTGTTTTTGAAATTTCTAAAATTCATAAAAATAAAAGTTACCAACGGTGTTGCTACAAAACTATACAGATCTGAATTAGATGAGGAACCATGGAAAAAAAGTTTGAAGTTGATGGCTGTGGCCGTTTGACCTGTGGAGAACCGACAAAAAATCATAAAAAAACAAACGAGAAAAACAACATATAATGAATCACCAATTTTTTTCAGTGTGTCAAATTGAATTTTCGCTGAAGCTTGTCCAATGAAATGAAATGGTATCAGAAAATGCGACACGAAGTTATTTCATGTGGTTAAAAACTAGGGAAACGCCATATATGCGTTGTTGGACGAGCGGGAAGTAATAGTATGTTGACTTTTTTGCCAAACTTCTGCCTACATTCGCTAATTGGGTGACATTTAAGTTGGAAATGGGTAAAAACTGCTTCGAGTGCTACCAATTCAACACATTTCATGGTTTTTCTTCGAAGTGGCTCACCCGATCAAGCTGAAACTTTCAAGAAATGTGTATCATAATCAGACGAGCCTCAACTGGGATTCAATTCGACAAACTGACGAAATTGGTGTTCATTTTGTGGTTTTTTAATGTTTTTTTTGTCGGTTCTCCACAGGTCAAACAGCTACAGCTATCAACTTCGAACTTTTTTCCGTTGTGATTCCTCATCTAACTTAGATCTGCAGAGTTTTGTGGCATTATTGGGTGATGAAGTTTTCTTTAATGAATTCTAGAAATCTCAGGAATACCCATTAGAATAACACCTCGGGAAAAAAAAATGTATTGAAAAATAAGAATGCAATTTCGCGTGAGGTTGAGTTACATTTTATGATACACATTTCTGAAAACTTTCAGCTTGATCAAGTCAGCCATTCCGAAGAAAACCCATAAAATGTGCTGAATTGGTACCACTCGAAGCAGTTTTTACCCATTTATAACTTAAATGCCACCCAATTGGCGGATGTGGGCAAAAGTTTGGCAGAAAAAGACGACATACTATTACTTCCCGCTCGTCTTACAACGCAGATATGGGGTTTTCCTAGTGTAACTCAACATCACGCTAAATTTAATCTTTTGAAAATGAACAGTTTTTTTTCTCCACTGTGTTATTCTAACGGGTATTTTTTTT